>BGPR01002537.1:134439-172496 GCA_013235015.1 Araneus ventricosus | reverse complement strand
CGACAATAAAAACTGAAATTCGCTATTTTATGAACACCTAATTTACAAACCTTTACAGCAGCCTTTTTTAAAAACCTTTATATAGGTTTGAAAGTTGTAGGCGTATAGCGCTCATCAGATACAATGAATCCCCTGCTATGTGAATAATTAATATATTAAA
This sequence comes from Araneus ventricosus, assembly GCA_013235015.1. Lineage (NCBI taxonomy): Eukaryota > Metazoa > Arthropoda > Arachnida > Araneae > Araneidae > Araneus > Araneus ventricosus. The sequence goes on along the minus strand of BGPR01002537.1, from coordinate 172,336 downwards.
AACACGAGTAATAATAAAGAGAAATGGCGATTCGCTATTTTATGAACATCTATTTTGCAAACCCTTACGTTTCTATTAACTTTGATGGTAATTCTAAAATCACCCCCGCAGAATCAGCGTTGATTTTCATTTCCTGTCACGAACTAATACGCATTTCAGATCGCAAAAGGAAATTGAAATGAACACTAATTGTACGGGGTTGAGAGAGCAAACACTTGGACAAAGAAATGCGTTTCATTATTAGAGTTCGCTTCTTTAATGCTCCCTTTTTTTTCTCACATTAGATGTGGCAGACGAACTTGGTCTATTCAGATGAAAGGCAAGCAAATGACGACAAAATAATTGTTACGAAACATGCCATAGTTAACAAGTGATAACAGAACATCTAAGCCATTTTTTGCATTCGCTTGAGATAAATCTCGTTGTGCACGAACAAGTACAACACAAGGCTTACAGAAGTAAGTAAAATACCCAATAAATGGTTGAAGGAAGTTTTAAAGAAACTGCTGCAAATGCAAAATCCATAAAGAAGAATAATAATAAAAAAATACGAAACGGATGAACAATAATTGGTCACATGCATACGAACAGCATGAATGGTATTAAGCAATGAAGCAAATCATTAAAGAAAAAGATACAAAAACATATTCAAATTTAAAAAAATAAATAAAACGATATAAATGCAAGATAACCGGTCACATCTACACAAAAATATAGATAATAACGAGAAATGGAGTAAAAGATGTAAGAGGTGGGGAAAAATAAAAATAAAAAAAAATCAGAAAAAAGCACACAAATACACAATATATCACATCACACAAAAACAAACAATATTTCGCACAAGTAACAAAGCAAAAGGGTCTGATCCAAAATTATATGAATATAAAAATTAAATTCCAAATATTGAAAAGGAAAATAATCTCGACAAAAAGAGTATATTACAATTCTTTCTCACATCTGGGATTTCTTGAATATTCATAGGATCTTATTTATACAGAGAGGAAAACGCACGCTATTAGATTTGTTACGTACATAACAGATTAAGGGCTGAATCCAAATACACAAGAACATGACAGCAAGGTCATTCCAAGAACTGTACTTCATGGAACATGATAGCTATCTGGACTACGATAGTTTTCTTGGAGCAAATAACAATGTTCATATGCTGACTAACATTCATTTATCAAAGGATCGTATTATATTAACTCCAGAAACTCAAATATCTCCATCTCCAGCAAGCTTACTGTTGGGTTCACACAACTCGGTGCCTTGGTTTGATAAGGTTCTTACAGCATCCAAGACAGTTTTGAGAAAAGCGAGTTTAAAGTTCGCACCTATTACAACTGTTTTATTTATGATCTAATTTGACTATTTTTTAATAATTACATCAAAAGGCTTTTATTTAAAGGTTCCACAGTTTATTTGTAAATTATCTTTTATTCCTCTGTTTTTGAACATAGCAAAATGCAGTTAGAACCTTGTTCAAAACAGAAATAGCTTTCGTAAAACAGACATAGTTCTAACTGCACATAGAACTTTGCCAAAGTAACACTTTTATTATATAAATGATAATGGTGTTCGGCATTTTTTCAATACAGTAAAACGTCTCTAAGTGGCTACCCTTGCATAGAGGTAACCCTCTCAACGGTCTCTTTTGTTTAGCACGGAAGTTTTGGTCCATATATATATAATGTTAGAATAGGCCCTCAAACCCTTCTGAGAGGCCGGGATGGCCACTCGTTCAACTTCATTGAAATCCATTTCTTTCTTCTCTGAATTTTTATTAAGATAAAAGGGACAGAAAAAAGAAAAGAAAATGCATACACTCAATAAACACCATCTGAAATCAGATCGAAATCAATGTCATCTTTCAATGTGAAAAGAAAAGTGAGCATCGGCCACTAGGTGGGGCAGTCAAGAGTTCATTTTAAGCCGGCCATTCATATCGCTTGCAAAATGGAAATTTTGGCAAATGAAAGTTTCAGCTCAACATACTTTAGGAAAAATAAATGATATTATTGCCCATTCTTCAACAACTATCAACGAATTGATTAGGTATTTATTTTTCCAATTAGAAAAAAAAGGTACCTGCGAGAAAGCGAACGATCCAAGCGAACAAAAATTATACAATATTTTGAAGGGAAAAAAAATCGAATAAATTATTTTTTCTTTTAAAAATTCTTAAAATTCACTTTATTAGAAATACTTTTTAGGAGTTGTTCAAATACATATTTTTAAGTCTAGATATGAAACCCCTTTAGAGCGGCCATCTCTCTGAACGGTCAATATTCCTTGGGTGGCCGCTGTAGAGATGTTTCACTGTATTGATGTGGCAAGGAATGATGAATTTAAAACAACATAAATTTATTAGCATTAGACATAATCAAAACAAATAAATAAGAGAAAACATAAAGATAATCATCACTATAGAGCAATAAGCAATGCTAAATGGCACAGAGTTAAAAAGAAAGTATCGCTCTAATCAACGAATTTTCTTGCATTGTTCTTAATGCATTCGTTAGATAATGTGTTGCCACACACACCATAAAATCATGCTTAACGCATTCTTATAAGCAAGAAGGTAAGCAATCAAACGATAAATTAGCTGGACGCAATGGAGTCTTGGGATTACAGAAGAAATGTCAGAATACATTCGTACTAATACCCAATTCAACGCAATCAGAATGTTGTTGCAGTCAATGAGGTATTAGGAACTAGAACAGCTGATATTATTTAAAATTGAAGAAATACCAGTGAAGCATTTTTTTTTTAAATTTTCATTTCCGGCTTCTTAATATTTTCTTTCATTGGCATTCTTTTTATTTTGATATCGTTATTTGGATTTTAATTTGTTTTCACTTCTTTTAATGAATGGTAATGCTGTTTTCTTGGAAAGTACCAGAAACAAATTTTGATTCACGCAGATATAATTGGAATGAACAGATATAATTGGAATTTATATAAGAACTTCACCATTTGCGAATGTTGTTTCAAGTCTTCGGATGGATGTTTTTTTTATTGATTAACTAATAAAGTTTTTAAGCAAAAACTTTCTCTTCTCTGATTCTTTACAGCATAATGCACTTTAATTCATTGGCAGTTTATTGATGTTAATTTTTTAAGCCATTTATTTTCATTGAGTTAAACAGCGATTATTTTAATTATTTCAAAAGATGCTAATCCGAGAAAAATAAATTAAAATCTTAAATGGTTAAAAAAGAGTTAAAAATTAGGTATTATTTTTGTTATTATTGCATAAAGTAAAAAATAATATTAAAAAAATGTTGCTCCAGTGTGAAATGTCGTATTGAATTTTTTTATTTATATGCCTTATATTAGGTTTTTTTAGACCTTAAAAAAAATGACAGCTTATCCCAAGTCAATAAATGAAAATAATAAAAATAATCTTTGCGCGTTGTGACTTTGTGCAATAACCCATGGCTGCAACCAGGCCATGCCTTATGGATGCTCAGTCTACATGAGATCTTTTAACAAAGAAAACAATTATTAACTGCAAAATTTTAATATATGATCAAGTGAACAAGATGAATTTAAAAGGGAAGAAAAAATTTAAACTCTTACTGAGTCAAGCCTCCCACACCTAACATCATGGTGTAGGATCAATAATTACATATTTCATTGAGTACTTTGTGTTATATAATTGTAGGCTCACAAATTGATTTTCTCAATAAATTATCATAGTATAATTTTTCAATCATTAGAATGATTGATTCGAAATATAGAAACTCATTCCAAGATCTGCTTGAGAAGCTAAATTATATTTATAAGTTTAGAAATATTATGAAAGAAATTTATAAATCAAAAATAAACACAATATCATTATTACCCTTTACAGGTACCCTTGCAATTTCCTGGTTCAATAAACATTTTGATACAAATTCCAATAATGCATTCAGCGTTCATAACAAAGTAACACAATTTTCATACTCAGGCATTTCAGAAACATTTCATTGCACCTTCATACAGATTAAGAAAAAACATAAACACAAACAGACAATACTAAAGAAAAAACTCTTGATTATTTTTAGCAAGAATTAAATCTCACAGAGTTGCATTAATTTCACCCACCTACAGTTCCACTGCAACAATAATCCGTACTTACGTACATAGCCCCAGCATATGTATTTATATAATGCAAAACGAATCAATTATTGTAATTCACATACACTGTAAAAAAAATCCCTAAAATTAACTGGATTAAACTGGCAGCTGGGTTGGTTGTGCAAAACCGTAAAAGTTACGAAGTAAATCCGTAGGCACAACGGTTTTTTACCATACAGAAACAAGTTTTTCCCCTAAAAGTTACGAAGTAAATCCGTAGTCACAACGGTTTTTTACCGTATGAAATTAAGATTTCTCCGTAAAAATTAAGTCATCGAAGTAAGTGACGTCATCGACTGAGTTGAGTTGTTTTACTCCTTCTGTTCGAGTTGAAATGTGCCGATGTGTATCATGAATTAGGAATATTAATTAACCAAGGCTTAATTATTAATTTCAATTAGTTTAATTAATATAATTCATAATTGAACTTACTTGGACGATTTCGATGCAAGATGGTGACAAAACTTCTAACTCCTCCGAGCCGGGGATCGAAACCGCGTTCATAGAAATAAAAGGCAGTCGCTCTAACCACTAGACCATCAGAGACTTCATAAAATGAAGTAAAAATAATCTATTTGAGTTTTAAAGTCACTATAGATCTAGTGCCGCCACCTAGTTGTGTAAAAATCAACCATTGCCAGAGCACGTGTTTTAAGGTTAGCTTTCATGAGTGACAACAGGTTACTGCAACATGTGTAAACAATAGCGGAGATGGAACCCTATTAAAAACATGAAATGAATGCAATAAAATTACATTTAAGAAAAGGGAAAGTTATCATACGGAAATTAATACCGTATGACGAAAAATAGAATTTGAACTGACGGTTTTAAACCGTTTATGGCTGGAGCGGAAAACGGTGAAAAACCGTTCTGTCAACAAAACAGCTTTAAATCGTCAAATATACGGAAAAAGTCCAGGAAAAAAACGGATATTTTTTACAGTGTACCACTATTTCCATCACCACCAGCACAATTCTTTTTTTATGAGCAAACATAAGGATGCAAGGCCTGAAAAATCAATTTCATAGGTAAGAGCAACCCGAGAAGGTATAAATGACCACATCGGGAATACAGGCATTTCCGGACAAAATTAAGAATTCGCAGGCCGTTTCTTTTGGCCAATACGCCAGAGTGCATTCCACTACAAATATCCCAACGATGCGATCAGCTCTTTGCATCGGAAGTCAGGGCATTCGGCCCCTTCCTGACAAAATCACAACTCCTTCATTCGTTAAATTTTGATTCAAGTTTTTTAGTACGAGAAAAAAAGCTTTTTCCTACTACGCAGTCTCCACTTCCGAAATCCCCGCTAACCGTGAGAGGCAAACGGGCCACCCCTCACGGCCAGCAAAAGAACCTCCTATTAATTTTTTCCTACATTTTAATTTTTACTCTGTCGTTTCAACCTGTCACCAGTAGCGTCTCCCTCAAAAAACTGCCTCACAACCCAAAAGAATCTCTTTGCGAAGCCCCAAAACTGAATACTATTGATCAAAGAACGACAGCCGGGACTTTACTATTCGAGAAATTTCTCCAAGCCTCCAACGGAACCTGCAAAAAGGGTCAAACACCCTCCTCAAATTCGCAGAAAAACTCAGAGTGAGAAAGATCTACTTTCTGTACGCTTTTCTCCGGAGACAAAAATGACGAATTGAAGGAACGTATTTCTCTCAACACGACAGAAAAAAAAGTATGGTGAAATTGCCAGTATCATCAGCCATATTGCTGATATCATTCATCATATTGCTAATATCATCGCTGAAGTTGTACAGTAAAATTGCGTAAACTTTCTTAAATTTTCTATACTGTAAAACAACTAAAACTAAATTTAACACCACAAAAATTTTAATTAATGTATCGAGCATGGGTGAAATATAAAAATTCTATCTGCTAGCGAATCAACTTGCAATTAGTATGCCGGAAGCAAAGAAAAAAAAAAGAGATTTTTATAAGAATACTTTCATGTTGCAAATTTATTACTACTAGCTAATACCCGCGACTTCGTTCGCGTAGTATAAGTATTGGATATTTTTATAAAAACAATATTTTATAAACAAAATTCTTTCATCGTCGAAACGTTTAATTAAAATGAAAACATCAAGTGAACCAAACGATTTTTAAATAATTAGTATTAATAACTTTTATAAGTTATTAATAATATTTTAAGAATGTAATAAAATTTAATTAAATATTTTGATGTTTCAGTTTCATTTTTATGGATAATCACTCGACCGAATTCGAACACAAAATTATTTGTGCCTTTATTTTTATTTTAAATGAGAAAATCTGTTGCACGAAATATTTTTAGGATTTGGTAGTTTTTGAAAACTATCCCAAACGATTTTTTGAAACAGGAGGAAGACGATTCTTTCAAAAGTTATTAATAATTTCTTAAAAATGTTTGTTTGCTTGATTTGGTTTAACCCCTTAAATTATAACAACATGTCTGAGACGTGCATCGAATTACAGAAATTTTGCTATTTATATCCGCATTTAAGTCAACGTAACAATTAATTGTAAATATAGAAGTCACTTGGAAGCGCTTAAATGTCTTAAGTATCCGTTACCATCTTAAATAGATTGAAATAATAAAAAATACCTCAAATGGGTGGTGTCGTCTAATTAGGAGATTAAATAAAATCATAATTTTAACTAAATCATTTTAATCTTAAGAATCATACAAAATTAATAATTAAGAATGAAACAAAAAAAACATTTAAATATGCATCCACCATTAAAATTAGAAAGTATTCATAAAAGAGCAGAAAGAAAAGGAGAAATTCGTGTTCGGGAGAACAATTTCGGCGATGTAGTTGTTCCATGTCAGCCATGTTTTAGAGAGACAAACCAGGAATCCAGATTAAACTATTACTGAAACGAGCTGACAGGGTATCAAAAGCGGCAGCGAACGACATCTAATTTTATATGTTGTATCTTTGTAAATCTAGCATTTTATTTTGTTACTGTAAGAATATCGTCTGAGATGTGAGAGTATGAGTTTGTGTTTTACTATTTAGAGCGAGATTTTCATATCCAGAATATCGTCGATTAACAAGCAACACCGCCTATCTCAATTTTTTGAAATTTCAAAGACGGAGGAAAGACTCATTTTTTTTAAAACCAATAACAGATATTTCTGAATTCTGAATTGTAACATCTGATATGAACATAATACCGAAAGTTCCAACCAGATGTGAAAAAAATTTAGAATTATTAGTTATTGGTTGTGAAAAATTGAATATTTCCTTCCTCTTTGGAATTTAAAAAAATTCAGATAGGTGGTGTTGCGTGTTAAGCGACAATACGCTTTTTTTTTATGTAAACTATGTATATAATATATGATGTTTATATTATTAGTTGGAATTGAGTCTTCTTTCTTGAGTAGGAATTCCGGTTCTGAGTTGAGTTTGAGTTTTTACATCGGAATCCCAACCAAGTCCGTTCTTTTGTCCGTTCAGATATTTTCTTGATAATACAAATATATAGAAAGACAGCCCAATTACTTATAAATAATTTTAAAAAGATTTATTAAATTACATCTTAAAATATCGACAGGAATAAATTTCAAAACGCAACTCGCCGGGAAAAAAAAAGCCGCAGACGATAACAATAAAAAAAATGTTGGAAATTATGTTTGAAAACATTTCCATAAATTAATTAAAATTAAACAGAATATCGCATAGAAATGCAATTTGTGTCATTGAAAAGCAAATTTTTTTATCTTTAAGATTATGTAGAAATGATTTTTGTACGATAATAGGCTCCGAAGTTATTGCGGCAAAACCTTAAAATTTAGGGTAATTTATAATAAATTTAAATTCCAATTAAAATTTCGAAAAATCCTTTCTTCGAGCGCATCTACTACACAAGAAGCAACCGCCTGATAAATTTCAAGTGTCTAGTCCCAGTGCTTAGGGAGATTCGGTGATGAATCAGTGAGTCTCTTTCTCTTTTATATACATAGATTTTATGTATCCGATCCATATAATCATTTATCTCTACTAATAATAAAGGAGAATGTGCGTGTGTTAGTGTTCGACAGCAGTGGTGCGCAAACTATTTTCATTTCTGACACCCCTTACTTTGTGTAAAATTTGTTACCACATTTTTTTGAAGAAAAGTCTTATATTTTTTACTGCCCAATAAATTTCTTTGAATTTAGCGACCCACAGAAATTCTCTCGCGACCCACGGTTTGCGCACCACTGCTCTACAGGACAGACCGCTCGACCTAGAGCAACGAAATTTGAGATGAACATACTTTGAAGGGTGGGGATGAGTACCCCGGAGCCTTTTTCTGAAATTTTGATTCGAATTTCAATTAATTAAAAATTAAGCTAAATTTTGACGTTTTTCATTATAACTTCCGAAAATTTTACAGCAAAAAAATTACTTTTACACCATCTAAAAATTTAAAAAATTATCTTTTCAATGATATTAATTTAGATGTCGTACAATTTTTTCTCTAATTTTAATAAATTAAAAAAAAACATTTTTTGGTACAATTTACAACAATACTTTTCATTGTTTCAACGCATGCAAGCTGTTTTCATTGTTTAAACAAATATTCAATTGCGTGTTGAAATTCCATCGTTGAAAGCTAAGAACATATCTTACTGGATTTTACCTTTTTCTTTTATTTGATCAATTTTTCTGTGAAATCTGTAAAGGAAGTCCTTAAGATAGTAAGTATATAATGAAATAATCCAGTAAACTGTGAAAGATTATCTTTGCTATGTTTTAATTCTTTTTATCAGCGTGCTGATAAAAATAATTAAAACATAGAAAATGTGACGCGCCAATAAAAATAAAAAAATAAATTTTATTATTTTTAAGAAGACGAGCGCTTATAATAAACATATACAGAGAAATTTTTAAAATTATTGAAAATCAGTCAATTTTCGTCACTATCTACGATTTTTAAGGCCCATGTAAGGAAGATTTCCTTACTTTTTTTCCTCGTTTAATTGCTCACCAATTTGCAACTTTTCCACGGTATAGCTACATGAAAAATTTTTTTTGAAATTTATCGACCCACCCTATTATGTATGCTTTTATTTAGTTTCTTTCATCTTTTCAAACATGGAAGATCGCTTACTATTTTCCCGATGCACCAGAGTTGTTAATTACACCTATTACAAAATTCTATCAAATTTATAATAATGAGTTATGAAATATATTAAAGGTTAAAATGTAGAAAATAATAAAAGCAAAAAGTTTTAAAAACACGCTTCTATCAGTGAACTTAAAATTAGGAAGTAATGCTTTTTTCCAAAAATCTGGAGATCAAAACAAAATTGTTAAAACGTGAGGCGCTGAAAGAAATATTATAAGTAGGGTTGCCATAATTGCCAAGCATTGATACAGGACGTTTAAGTGCTAGATAAATAAATCATGAAAAAAAGTGTGTAGGTAATGATTTATTTTAATCTTATAAAAAAACCAATAAAGTCTAAGCATTCTAATAAAATGAACACGTAGAATAATAAAAAAAGATGCGAGGCTAATTCTTTTTACCCCAGGCATATTTTAAAGTTGATTTTACTTTCTGAAGTACATCATTTTCTTCTTTCGCATAATTATAAAATTGGGCGCAAGCCATTTTAAAATTAGAATGACAAATCAAAATTGCTCCAATCGTCTGCACGGTCTGGGCTTAGGGAGAAAAGGGGCAAAAACGGGACAAATAGTAATACGGGACTGAGTAGTGAAATATGGTGACAGTCCCGTATATACTAGACGTATGGCAACCTAACTATAAGGAAATGAAGCCATAATGAATATCGTAAGAAAGGAAATTCCTAAACATTCATTGAAAAAAATGTGCTTAAAATTTGAATTTACTTAAGAGTATTTATTGTTTTGATTCTTAATGCTTTAACCCTTTAATCCCTATCCCGCCTTAAACCGTCCGTTCGACAGAAGCCGGACTCAGGCGGTTTCGAGCGCCTGGGTGAATTTTTTTAGGAAAATTGTAGTTCCTTTCTTTGTTGACAATTGATCGGGAAACCATAGGTGTCGACTTCCTGGAATTTCTGTAAAGAACGTGTCGATTCCATTCTGTTTTTGTGAGCGAAATGGAATTCTCACTCTAGCCGGGTTCAGAGAGTTAATAATTTTGCTTTGACCTCCAAATTTTTGATAAAAAAACAATGACGAGAGGCTGTCTTTTCAAACAGCCGCTGATGTTAAAGCCGTAGGACTACTTGACTCGCGTGACTCTTTTGTTTCTCGTAAGTTTTTAAATTTAAGTAAGTTTTTTTTTGTAACTTCTGTTGTTACCCTTTATCTCTAAAATAAGACATTATTTATGTTTTAAACATATGTAGTTACCGAGATATAAAGGATCTCCTATACCAAGTTTTGTGGGGTTTTGGCGTGTGAATCAATTTCCTTCCTGGGACCCCAATGACAGGAACGTAGTCCTACGTTAAAATATCTTCCCCTTTTTAATACGCGAAGAAAAAGCATGTTTTATTTTATTTTATTTTTAGCATAAGTAATTTAGTTTAAAAAAACTCGAAATGAGACATCTTATCCAGTGGCTCAAACAAATTATCACTATATACCTACTATAGGTAGGGTTGCCATACGTCCCGCACCTCCGGGCTGTCAGCGAATTTCGCTACTCAGTCCGTATCACAATTTGTCTCTTTTTCTCCTTAAACTCTGTGTTATAGTAACTTTAAAAATAATTGCGCCCAATTTTATAATTATATGAAAGAAGAAACTGATATAATTTCGAAGGTAAAATCAACTTTAAAATATGACTGTGCTAAAAAGGACTGCCTCGCATCTGTTTTATTATTCTACATGTTCATTTCATTAAACTTTATTGATTTTTTATCAGAGTAAAATAAACCATTACCTACCCGCTTTTTCATGTTTTATTTACTTAGCACATAATTATGGCAACCCTAGCTATACGAAAATGTATCCTAAAACGAGCGTGCAACATAATTAAATTAAAATAATATAAAAACTATGAAATTGTTATTAGTTTATTTCCGTCTGAAGTCTGCTAAACATCACGGCAGAATTTAGTCGACCCAAATATGTTCTTAAAATTTGCCCTCAAAGTTTGTTTCTTTGTTTCATATCACAGCAGATTTATTTTCCCAGGAAACTTTATTTTTTTTACATATTGACTATTTTAAAACCTGGTCTTTTCCCATCGCGCTTTCGGAAAGAGAGGAACTATGAAAGTTTCTTATAAAACTAATATTCTTCGGGGAAAAGGGTGGGGGGGGGAGGGAAGGGTAAAATAAACAAATAAGGTATCGAAAATTCTTTGAAGTCGCGCCTTCTCTCCAGATTCCAAAAACGAAATTCATTGATTCGGTTTCGGAAAGGAAAACTTTTTCTTTTCTTTTCTTTTTTTTCGTTCGTCGAAGATATGTCATTCTCTTCTTTGAATTCGCCTCGTGGTTTGGCACTTCGCCAGGCGTGGAGGACCCCCTTTTGCTCCAAAGGGAAAAAAAAAAGATTTTTCCCTCCTTTTATTTAGTACAAGAAGCTTTTGCTCCACCATCTCTGAGGGGGTACAGTAAAAAAAAGTCTTCGTGTCGCTGCAGTGTTTTTCCTTTTTCCTTTCTTCGCTGTTTTCCTGAATATTTTCCGTCCAGTTTTCTTCCATTTGCTGGAAGAATATATTTGTTTCGGGCAGAAATAAGTCCTCTTCATGGAACCTTGAGAGTGCATGTTTTCGGCTGCCAAAAGGTTTTGTTGATAACAATATAACGAAACAAGAATGCCATTTAGAGCTCTCTGGCTGGCGATTTAAGTCGTAGTGACCGGCTCTTTGCTGCTCACTCTATTGCGAAAGATCGGGCGATGTTTTTTTTCTCTTCAGCCGTGAGTAATAGTTCTCGCCCAGGGAGTGATATTGCGGAGTTTTATTTTGTCTAAATTTAGAAATGTCATGGCTTATCCCTGTTTGCTATAAAGTAAGCGGTTGTGTTTGAAATGTGGGTTCTTGGACAATGGGTTTCTTTACTTTACTCCCAATGTGCCTCAGGGAAACAAAGATTTAGGAAGAAATTTGTAAATGCGTCCTGCGTTGTAGGGGAAATTTCGCTTTTCGGCATAAAATGGTCTGGATACTTTGTGTCTGCTCTATTTTACGATAACATGATCGAAGAACGCAGAAATATTTCAAATATAAAGCTTTTGGTAAAGAGCTTTCCAATTGTAGGCAACAAAAGTTTTATTTTTAAGAAAAAGTACGTTGCATTTTAATAAGATTTGAAATGCACTCCAGTGGACAGACGAAAATCTTAAATATCTTAATGGGGTTCGTTTTAAATCTGAAAATGAATTTAAGATGTTTATTATTAAATTTTAATTTTTATTTTTATCTTATTTCCTAAATTTCAAATTCTATAATCACCTTTTTCGCACTTAAAAAAAATTAGAATCATAAATTTGCAGAGAATTTACAATATTTTATTGATCTTTAGGTTAAAGGTAGAATAATAGCTAGAAACAAGAGATCTTTTACAAATATGATTCATCATATAATTGTGACACTAACATGGGGTACAATTATCGAATGGGAGGATTTCCTATCCTTAAAATATCAAGTTAAGAGAGAAGGAAGATGAAGAAGGGGAAGAAAAAACGAAATGGTTTCATCAGGAAGACAAAATATTACCATTTACTCTTTTAATAGCATTCAATCTAGTTATGAACCACCGAATAACGAGTGTTCGTTGTACATGCTTTTTACTAAAATAAGTACAGCTGCCTGACCGTAACGGGAATTTCGAGTTTGTATTATTCTCGCATTTAAGAATCCAGTTCTTTCGACCCAAGAAATAAAAATACAGGTAATACGTATGCTTTTATTACTTGTGGAAACGGGCAGTACTATAAGAAAGACTATAATAAAAGGGTTCGCAAGCCAGAGAACGTCGCCTGCCATCGTCAGGAATTCGAAAAATTTCATCCAATCGAATCAATTCACGTGATGGTACAGAACGCCGCCCCATGTCCCCGTACCAGAAGCCATTACGGCAACCGAGCCGGTTGAACGGACATGGGAACGTGATGGTACAGCCACATGGTAACAGTTACTGATCATGTCATCTTACACCCATCTGTAACGACACCTGAGCCCCCATTAGACATTCAAAACCCCAAACCACGCCAAAATTATGATTGTTTGAAACTCAAGGACAGATTAAACATGCTCAGGCAAACATACAAGACGGATTTTTGGTGAATATGGGTTTCGAAAACACGACCCTCCAATTCCGGAGCAAAGATTTTAAATCGAGACCCAGATCATCTTCTAATTTATCTTGTTGTCGATTAGACGAATGTTGCATGCCACATAAATTAGTTTCAATTATCTTGTAGAAATGCATTTTATACACACAATCTTAGCAAATAATCACCATTTAACCACTGAAAATGATGACATTAAGTTGTTTTCGGAGGGAAAATAAGTTATAGCTGAAAGATAGTTAGACATATCTATAGTCAAAATCCCGCAAAATGTTATTTACACAGTTCAATGCATAATTTGTTATGCATCATCCCGAAGAGCTTTATGACTCTTCACTTTATATAACATAACAAAAACGGCAAATAGAACTTCTCATCATTCTCTAAGACAGTGGTGGCGAACCTATGACCCGCGGGTCAGACACTGACCCACGGAGGCTTTTTACATGACCCAAGCGTTGATTTTCATAAGCGTTTTATACCATAACAGAAAGAACAGGCAATCGAAAATATAAAAAAATTAAAGTATAAATATCTGATTTATAAAAAAATATTCCCAACTGGACCTTACTGATTTTCTATCGTATTACCTTTCCTGTGTACGACTCATGATAGTCAGTCATAAATTTCATATTCGTTGCATCGTAGGATCGAGATGCATCAGCTCACAATTATTCCAAATTATTGGTACCTTTTTACCAGCCACTCCCTCCTTTCCATGTGACACCACTGACTCAGTGACCCAGGAGATAGTATTAAAAAATGATGAACAAAATTTGACCCACTTCTCAAAAAGGTTCGTCGTCAATGCTCTAAGATAGTGTTACAAAAATTGTTCTGTGTGTGTACGCTAGAAACAGTTCAACACGCAGGATAATGACGAATGACGCTTTATTCCCAAATATTCAGGAAAACACGTAGCGCAGGTAACAGGAACAATAGATCCTGCACAGATTAGCAACGCAACAGACAACACTTCACAAGTAATAACAGTAACAGCACTTTCAGATCTAGCAACACAGACAGTCAACAAATCACCAATAATGACAGTAACAGCACTTTCAATAGCGCTCAGCTCACCGCCTTTCCAACTCGTACTGCAGACGAAACTCCAAAGTCTTTCGCACTCCGAAGACGTTCCTCCTTTCGGTTGTCACCGTTTATATACCCTAGTTCGAATGGTCGTGACGTCGCATGGAATAATAAAGTACATTCTGTAAATCTCCTCTCCTAATAGAGATATCGAGAAAACAATCGCATTTTCGGGAATCTTCGATTTGTCGCCAAAATGATCGCCATGGTCAGAGGTCCAAGCCTGGCCGCTGCCGGTCGTTTCATACTTACCCCTGTAAAACTCTCTTCCCAACCAAAAGACTAGCATTGCCGGGAAGCAGAATTACATGTTCGTAACAATATGATGAGAAATTATTTTTTGTCGTACAGTTTGCCACTAAAAATATAAAACAAACCAAAGGAATCTAAAGGAAGTCATCAGTATAAATCACAATCGTAAAAACAATAAAGTTGATTGGGGGCTTCCGATTTCGGTTTTTCAAGGTCCACGATTTAAGAAGAAAATTAAGAAAAAGAATAATAACTAACTGAGTCCCACGCAATCAAAAGGACCAGCCATTTCCAAGACCTGAGCCATAAAAAATTTCACCATCACATTCAAACACACGAATCGTCCGAGTTTTATCTTTTCACATACATCGCAATGACATAAAAGTACAAAATATGTGTGAAAATCTATATACGCCTGAACGCATATCATTATTGTAAATTTTCTCACGTTCTGCGAGAATGAATTTTCGTCTGGGACAAAGAGACTCGTTATTTAAAAAAAGGAAGCAAACTATCTCGGAAACAAATCAGAAGCAATTCATAAAATAAGTTTTTGTGATAGCCATACATATACAACATAATCGATAGACTATCCTCTCTTTTATTGTTTTAAGTGTATGTATTGACTTACATTGTCTCTATTAATAATAAAAGCGAATGTGTGCGTGTATTTGCTGGCGCTTTACATGGCAGACCGCTTGACCTAAAGCTACAAAATTTGGCAAAAAATACTTTGGAAGGTGGGAATGTGCATCTCGGAGCTGGTTTTTTTTTTTTTTTTTTTTTGGAAATTTTAAATAAAAATGAAGCAAAATATTGGCGTTTTTCCTTGATAATTTCCGAAAATATTATAGCAGAAAAATGATTTTTACACCTTCTGAAAATTCAAAAATTTACCTTTTAAATGATATCAATTATGTTGTCATAAAATTGTTTCCAATTTTAATAAATTTTTAAATATATTTTAAGACATAATTTACAACAATACTTCTCAATGTTGCAGTGAAATTCAAAGCGTTTTCATTGTTTAAAGAAATATTTAATTGCGTGTTTCTCTTCCATTGTTGATGTCTAAGGTAATATTCTAATAGATTTTAATTTCCTTTATTTCACAAATTTTTTTTTGTGAATTTCTGTGTAAACAAAGTCTTCTAAGACAGTAAATTGATTAGCAAATATATCCAGTAAGCTGAATGATTGGTTGTTATGTTTTAATTCTTTTTTTCCAGCATGTTTTAAGCCAGCTAACATGCTGTCCGGCGTAAAATATATCGCGGCATTTTAATGTCGAAATGACATGCATTTTTACATGAGGAATAAGAAAGGGAAGTTCGTGCCGACTACGTGCATGACATGGACAGTTTCCATTAGGTACGTTCATGGAGACAACAAGCAGAACAGTTGTAAGGTTACTGAAAGAACACGGTTTAAACGTCTATCTAAATTTGAAGTTTAAAAGTACTTTGTTAAGGGAACTATGAATATCCAGTTATGCATAAGATATTCAATTGAAATTATACTGTCGGCGATCAAGCAGGTCGCCGAAGTTCAGTCAAGTGCCATCTTCGTCATCTGACAGCGGATCAAAATTACAAGGTCTGTTCAAAATAACTCGCGTGTCGCTTCAAAACTCAAAACGGGACTTTTCTATATCTAAAGTAAACTAATAAAACTATGATAAATATAATAAATGTAAATAAATTCGCACAAAAAATAAAAAAAAGACTCAATACATTGAAATAAAAAATATAATAAACACTTATGTATATGTTGTATAGCATTTAAGGCTCTCTTACGTTATTTCAGACAGGGAAGTATTGCATCATGCAGTATGATGAAATTCTTACAAGCAGTCTTAAAATAATCTTGCTGCGTAACGGGAATAAGTTACCGTCCATTCCAATTACACATGCAGTGCACATTAAAGTGACATACAATAATCTGGAATAGCTGTTGGACATGATTCATTACATGAAGTATAGTTGGCACATCTGTGTTGACCTGAAGGTAATGTCTGCGTTAATTCAGCAAAGATATAGCAAACTCTGCCTTTTTCTTTGCAATTGGGATAGAGGAGCTACATACTTGCATTATATGAATATAAGTCGATATCCTACGATGACAGGGGCCGCGGTGGCCTAGTGGTAAGGTCTCGGCTTTGGGGCCGGAGGGCTCCAGGCTCGAAACCCGATTCCACTGAAGATCCGCCGTGTATGGGGCCTGTTGCACGTTAAATCATACGTAGTGGTCAAACATCCTTCCGTTGGTGTGGCGTGGAAGTTTGGAGAGGGGGGTGCCAGCTCAGATGTCGTCCTCGTCATCTGATCGAGGTTCAAAATTACGAGGTCCGTCCCAAAATAGCCCTCGTGTTGCTTCAAAACGGGACGTTAATATAACTAAACTAAACCTACGATGACATCTGGACGGTTGAATGTTGAGAAACACCTCCGACAGAATGGAATAAAATCATCCACGCATAAAACATGGTCTTGTTAGACAACTGGTTGAAGCTATGGGCAAAACAAAACCAGCCTTCAAATACTTGCATGAAAAATTTCCTCGACTAAATGAAGCAAAAATAAAAGAGCGAATTTTTGAGGGGCTTTAGATAGAACGGCTCTTCCAGGATTCGAAATTTGAGGATCTGCTTGCGATGAAACATGAAAAAGGAGCGTAGGATTCCTTTTGCCAAGTATCTGTACATTTCCTTGAGAATTTCAGAAATGCAAATAACAATGACCTGATACTGACTGCGTATCAGAAATTTGGCTGCAATATGTCGTTACAGATTTACTTCCTGAATTCTCACTTAGATTTCTGCTCTCCAAATTACGGTGAATTCAGTGTTGAACATGGTGAACATTTTCATTAGGATGTGGCTGTAATGGAGTAACAATACCGGGGACAGTGGTCATTTCCCATGCTTGGAGGCTACTGTTGGAAACTCTGAAGCGAGACTTCTCGAGTGAAATGTAGCCGCAATACAAGAAGAATTAAATTATCATAAACTGGTAATTGACAAACCATTTTTTTCATCGAGAAACTCATATAAATATCTCAAATCTAAATTTAATAGAAATGTAAAAAAAACCGACATTACAATATTTAATTTTAATTAGTACGTCATGATTGCAGTTTTGATTTTATAAATTCATTTATATTTATTGCACCTGATTGCATTTATTGACAAAGAAGCATAGACCTAATATATAGTTCAATACAGATATGTTAACAGTTTTATTTCTTTGCTATCTAATAAGATGGACCCTTCTGTTTTGGAAAGAGGCTGTCGTTTTCTTTCACCTAAGAAGGCATAGAATACTTGAAACGTTTATGGATCCTATTTTTATGGATTTTTGTGTCAAATTATAAAGCTAATTAATGATTAGATTTTAGTTTATAAGCCTAAAAATGCGATAATTAGATGCACGTCACGTACGACGTGACGGGCATGACGGTTAAGGGGTTAAGACGTACATGTAACCTAAAAATTACAAAAAAAACAAAGCCATCAAATTATTTGTGGAACTTAGACAAAGCGCTCTAAGAAATATTTAAATAAATCCGATATTCTGAAAAATTATACTGGCTATTCTTTAATTCATTATTAGCGTGCTTCAATCCACCTAACATGCCGTTAGATGCCAACATATAATACAAGAAAAAGCACTGTATGATTTTAATGTTAGAATCAACTGCCAATTTTAAATGAGAAATAAGAAAATGAAATTACCGCGTTAGACAACATCTCATTCGATGTTAGATGGCGTGGGCACAGGGCCGGATTTATACATATTCTGCGCACTGGACCAAAGCATATTATGCGCCCCCTCTCAAAAGTATATAATTTTTTCAGTTTAATATACAATAATTTATCTTTGAAACAGAAAAACACTTAAAACAATATTTATAATTTTTGAACCACATTAAATTTTTAATTCAAAATTACACTACTTACGAAATAACATAACATTAACACCCGCAAAAATACTTCACCAGATTTCTTGAAATCGTGTGAAATACCTTCTACAACTTCTTCGTTCTCGCTTTTGTCCGAGAATAGGCTTGAAGGGTCATTGAGAAGTAGACAGATCTTATTAAATCTATTGCAACGCAAAGAAGCCAAGGGTCCACAGTAGACAAAAAAGTATCTTTCAATATATTTAACGAACGATTGTAAATTTCAAAATCATCATTTTATACGGCCTTTTCAAAATAATACTGAAAAGTCTGTAAATATTGGATTGTTATTTCTTTTGCATATGCGTCCCCTGACGACTGCGCCCTAGGCCATGACCTAGGTTGGCCCTATGAGGAATTTGGCCCTGCGTGGACAGTTAAATTTGCATGCAAATGTGACGTCATATGACTTCACTCCATTAGGGAGTTTTATGTACACAAAAAAAAACAGAGCAGGAAAACAACGTGGCTTAACTCTCCATCACAATTTGATTTTTATGAAAGTGTTTTGCTCAGGGAACAGAAATAAAAAGTCATTCATAAAATTAAACCAATATTCCCGATGAACAGATTGGTCTCCAAAAGTAGCTATGAATAATTATAATTCTATTATACTGAAATAAACTCGAAACTTTCAACAATGAATGTAACAAGTACTCTATTCGAATTTTTGAGTGTTTTCTCTATTGATAAATACTTTAACTGGAGTTTAAAGTAAATTATTGACACTGAAAAAAATATAACTCTTAATAGTCCATCCATACTAACTCTCCTTTGCTCTGTAATGCCTATGTAATTATCTTAAAACAACGAAGAAATTTGCGCTTTAGGGGCAAAAAACTAAAATTTAAAAAGAAGAGCCATTCATGTCCAAAGTCCGTTGTCTCTCACCTGGGCAGTTGGTTCACGAACAAAGTGCTGCCAACTCAAACCTGCTGAAGATTAATGACGACAGAGTCACGCTATTTTTCGTTTAACACCTTTATTGAATAATTCACAACGAATTTGCTGTTTAGGTGAAAATGGAACGAAACAGGGAGGGTCACGTGTTACCAATTTGTTTCTCGCTGTGACCCGGCATTACATCAATTCGGCAATCGATTTATTTTTTCGAAATTTCAACATTTTGAGAACATCTCTTTGACGAATAGTTCTGTTTTATAAAATGAAACATATCGAGAAAATCTATCCCATTTTAATGTACAAGGCCAATATTTATTTTACCATTCAGTAAGGCAACTTTCTCGATTTTTTGTAGTACAGCCTTTATGTGTTATTTTTTTTGCCTTAAGAACTAATGATAACATGTTTGTATACACCGGAGATTGATATTTTGAAATGTCCGAATGAAATTCGATCATGCTTGGTGAAAAAGATGTTAAAATAAAGACCCGAGGAGAAATTATCATTCCGTTCCAAAAAAGGAACACCAATTAAAACTGATGTTGTATTGTACACAGCGGTGTTTTTTTTTTCGGAGAAGTATCACCTACTATTCAGTGCAATAATCCAATGAATTTAATTAATATAGGATCAAAACATTTAAATTACTGTTATAACATTGAAAAGCATGTTTTTCCTCCTTGAGTTCACGATATACCTAAACATCGGCGTTGTTGTCGTCAAATAGATCCGTTACAGAAAATAGTATACAGGATTCTCGGATTCCGAAAGCCTCCTAGCTTTTGCGCATGCTCCAGGTGGACTTGATTTCACCAAAATAGAGGTGAAGTGAAAAATGACGGGGGAGATGTTTCAATTTTACTTAGCTTGACATAACAAAAAATTCCGGAAATGCGCTCATCTTATTCATTGCCTGTCACCCCTTTCTGAAGTAAAATCGCCCAAAAGCTCTAGTCTCGGCATTTTGAAGCGACCAGTACAATCCTGGCTAACCGAACTAAATGTGGGAAGCCGTTTCGGTTAGGCCATGAACATCTGTTACTATTTTGTATCTAATTACAGTATGCAATTATTAAAGTTTTGAGTGTAAAACAAATTCAAAACTCTATAGGCTACACTTACTTTCTTTATTAAAGTTAGGATTACATTTTTAGGTCGGGCAGCAGGGGCGGCTCTTGTATAGGGACTGCAGCACCCCCAACTTTTATTCAGTGCATGAACTAAATTACTTGTTTATTTAGTTTTGCTTATAATATCCAAATCTATCAATAAAATTAACTTTTAACGCTTTCAGCTGCGCCGAAAAGCTGGATAAAACCAAGGTTACTTCAGAGAATTTTCCCTATCCGCTGTCTTCTCAGAAAGCTTTTCCCTCTTCGAGAACTGGAAAGTCCCTTTGTTCCAGTTCCGACTTCTTGAGCATGCGCAGTTACTTAGCAATTTCGGTCTTACTTTTTTTCCCAATGGACATTTAACCTAGCTGGGAACTGTTTTCGGAGTAGCACCGGCGACATTGGGAATCGTTAAAAACATTTTTTTTCAATGCGGAAGAATGTTTCACGAGATAAAATTTGAAAATAAATAACTTTCAAAATGAATCATAAAGGAAAATGAAGTAATAAGTAATGATAAATATAAAAAATTAGTTTAAAAATTATTGTAGATAAATTTGAATTATTTTTTTCCATTGCGTATGAACATCATAATTCTGAAACCGAAACATCTAGAGGAATGAAACGTGGGACGAGATCTCAGCACCAAATTTGTGAATCTATTAAATTTTAGGCGAAACCCTCCTAAGAAATTCTGTTTTTCTGCCTGTCCTTTAGCGTTTTCATGTCATTTTATGGTCATACTAATACTGTGGAAACCGTTATTGTTAATTTCGCTCGAAATAAAAGCTGAAGAGCCATTTCAAGTAATTTTTAGTACCCATATATATTTATTTCACCTAACAGCTTTCAATGAATTTTTTTCACGTTCAGTCGATTCTCTCAACCCTTATAAATGAGAATAAGAGACTTAGCATAAATAACTGCGAAAAATAATTTAAGAAATTCTTAATTATTGTGTTAATTAAAAAAATTAGTAATTTCTAAATTAAAATTTCTTTATAAAAATAATTTGAAATCAAAAATCTAATAATATTTTTTTATTAACTGAGTATTAAACTACTGAAAATTAATTAAAAAGATCCTAATTTAACTTATGCAGAAATCATTAGTATGCAGTATAGAACTTTACGTTAGAGCACCCCATGGTGATTTAGCACGAGCCGCCACTGTGGGGTGGTCACCTCTCGCTGGCCATAGTCCAGCTCTCTCGTGCCTTCGCGACTATTCCTGTTCTGTCCAGTACGTGTTTTGAGGATTTGAGATTTCAGAGGCATTTCGGATAACCGGGGTTCGGTTAACCGGAGTTTTACTGCATTGCAAATACAAAGTGTCCACGAATTCTCTTTAGAAACAGTCAAGAGAACACTAAAAGGGCAATTAATGAGATATATTAATGAAATTTGTTCCTTTTCCTCAGTCATTGTCAAAGTTCGTGATCACATTGCATTTGTGTATTTAAGATACCCTATTGATGAAAGAGAGGCTGACTTCTAAAAAATGGCTGTCTTCAAGAAAAGGCACGATGTGTATCACTCTGGGTTAATATTAAAGGCATTTTGTATCGAACAAAGATGAGGAACATTAGTGGCGTGAAGCAAAAAAATATGGGACGGAATATGGCAAGAAATCGAGCACATTCTGCATGTAATTCGTGCAACTAATCTTGTCCATATTATACAAAAGAAGGCAAAAAAACACCTTCAAGTATCTACTCTTCATTTTGCATTGCTTCCATATACTTGTCTATTCCCTGGATTTCTTAATAAAAAATCTTTAAATTTTAAAGATACATTGTGAATGTATATATTCAGTGCTATTTTAATTCATAAGTATAAGCATGAATTCAGCACTATATTTATAATATAACACTGAATTTCATTCTTTATTTATGAATCATTTCTGCAAAAAACTTTACGAGTCACTTTAATTAAATTTTGCTTAACTATTCATGTGAATGTTTTGCGAATTCCTCGGATTAGTGATTTCAATGTATGCTATTATAGCATGACATATATACAGCATTTTCTTCGTTTCAAAAGTATTTGAACTTATTCGCAGGCATTTAATAAAAACATTTAAACAGCAGTTGAAAAAGTCCCATGCAGAGAATCTTAATGACATCATCTATGTTGCCCGACATGCTTTTGTTTTTGGTTACTGGGCTTGTAGAGAGATGTTTTATAGTCATTGTGCTGAATTACTGCTATTAGAGAAAGCGGTAAAAATGAAAGCAAGTCGACTTTTACGTAAATATCTAAAGAAATAACCACTACCGCAAGGTACTTTGGTTTGTGGTAGACATCAGCTCCATTCGAAGACGAAATCCACCACGACAAATGTGTGAACTTTTAATTAACCACAAATACTTTGGACAGAACAGCAGTCGTCTAATTGACTCTCATTCCAAAATCCAAATTAGGCCCACTCTTTGACATCTAAGTGGCAATAAACCCGGTCTCAGACCGTCTTTTCCTTAACTCGGCGAAGTAATTATGTCGAAAAGCGCACAATGAAATTCCTCGAATGCTATTTCCAATGGCAAAATGATGGATGGCAGATTCCGGGAAGAATGTTCGATAACTTATTCCGCTATCTTAACAGGCCGATGCCAGAATGATTGACCGCCCCTAATGAAACGGGACGTTTAAAGCGGGAGACACACTTATGCATAATTGTTCCGGAGCAACCCCCCGAAACAAACCAAACACTTAAACATGTAATGAATTTCCCCCTGCTCCGACCTCGGTGTAACAGAAATCAATAAGTGGTCGAACTCGGGGCTGGGGGAGGAATACTAATGTCAGTGATTAAATGCCGAGCCGTTTTGGAGTTCGAATGTTATAAAAGGGATTGATTAATGAAGGTTCGATCGTCGGGAGATGAAAGGAATGGAGTTTTCTCGAATGACGAGTCTCGTTTGATCTTTTGCGCAGTGTGACAGAAAACGGAAAGGTAAACAAAAGACTGACTGTTCGGTAAAATCATTCAAGCTGTATGTTTGGAGCAAGAGTTACGAAGCTGCTCATTATATACTGTACGCTTTTCTTATATGACAATTACATATTTCATAATGCTATTCTGGACATCGTTAAAAATTATCGCAAAGCCGTTATTAATCGCAAAGCCGTTCAGCACCTCTCTAGCTCCTTAAATTAATCGCCGGATTTAAAAATCTCATAAAAATATAGTTTTAAAAACTAAGTGGAAAATATTTCTATCGATATATTCTTTAGTTCGAAAAGTTTTATTGTAATGCATGGCAAGGACGGAAGCTTTTAATTTTTTTTTCAATGGGTTGGCCTAGTAGAAAACGATGTTGCGATATTTTCCGAGAAAATATTGATGCTCATTTCGAATGAATGCGCACCTTGAAATTAATCAATTGGAAAAAATGGTTTAAAAGAATCGAAAAACAATACGGAACAAATGCCAAAAAAAAAAATTTGACTGAATTATATTCAACAATTTTAATTATTTCTTTAAAAATATTGGTACTTACGTATTAACGCCACCGAGGCTACAGATTTGGCGTTTTTTAAGTGCCGCCAATTTGGCGGTTTTTGTACTTATGTATGCCGCCAATTTGGCGGTTTTTGTAAACAAGATTGCTCTTTATTGGCGCATTACCGCCAATCTGTAGCCTCGGTGGCGTTAATACGTAAGTACCAAAATATTTTATGACATGATACGCTTTTAGTATGCTTCAACATAAACACCATGAATCTGTTTTAATTTTTTTCACTCATCGATGTAATTTCCCCCGGAAAAGAATCATAAAATGTTTTCCATTGTTAGCATGCACGACGGTAAAACTCTTGAACCTTTAGTACTTGAAGAAATTACTTTTTAAAGGTTTATTTTCTTGGAATTTTTTTAAAAATCTGGTAACTAATTTATGGAAACCTTGTTTAATTGTCACAAAATGACCATTTTATGTATAGATCCTTTTAAAATACAGCTACAGCTCAGCAATTCAAGAATGAAAATAAAATAAATTAACTAAAATTAAATAATTAATTAATCAATTTCATTAATTGATTCAATTCCACAAGAAATTGAATCTTCTTAAAAATGTCTCTCTTTGCCGGATACATATGAATATGTCCGAACATGAGTGGCATCCAAGAAGACTTTGTTTTATATGAAAATGTCTCTCTTAAATCGAAATTCCACACTGAACGAGATTGTGGAATGCCTGTAATTACTTGGATTCGACTTCCTCAATACTGGGATTTTAACATTCCTTAAAGCAATAGCATTTGTAATAAAAAAAAATACAGGGTGCCCACTTAAATAAAGGCCACCCCCCTTAACTCCAGAAAGACGGCAGATTTAGTCATGAAAGTCAAGTCTATGTATAGTAAAAACGTCTATGCGCTATGCGATGAGACCACTTAAAACGCCACCTGGTGGCAAACTTCAGAATTAGCGTTTCTATCTCGAAAAAGGTACAAAATAGAGGGAAAATGTCAATTACAAAGTTGCAGAACGTTATCAATTTAGTACACGAAAACACCTTGTGCACATTAATACGAAAAACAGAACGCTTAAAATCCGCATATTCCGAAGTTGTGACGACATAAGACATGGACAAAAGGAGAAAATGTTATTTTTCTGGCAAAAAATGACCCATTATACTTATCCCCGTGGGAATAACTCACATAGCAGGTTTATGAACCTTTCCGCCAACATCGCAGGACTTTCGATGACGCATTGCTGTTGCTTGTGCTAGTGCACCAACTATATGTTAAAACGTGTGCAAAGTGAAATTCAAACAAAGGCTCAAATCTGTATAGTAGATGACGGACAGCACTCTGAACACCGAAAATAAAGGTATCTTGCGATGACTAGTTGTTTTTTCTCTTTTTAACCCGTATCGTAAAGTCACAGTTTCGGAAATCGCGAACAAACAAATGTGCATTTTAAGCGTTCTGCTCTTCATATTAATGTGCACAAGGTGTCTTTTCGTATTAAATCAATAACGCTCTGAAACTTTGTAACCGACATTTTCCCTCTATTTCGTACCGTTTTCGAGATAGGAACGCTAATTCCGAAGCTTGCCACCAGGTGGCGTTGTAAGTGGTCTCATCGCATAGCGCATAGACGTTTTACTATACCTAATTTCATGACTAAAGCTGTCGTCGTTCTTAAGTTAAGGGTGGGTGGGGTGGCCCTTATTTAAGTGGGAACCCTGTATATCCGCATCATATACTGATAGTGGTGTGGTCTCCGTCATCTGACTACATTACGAACTTAAAAACACAGTCACCGATAGCATTCATATAACTTCAACGCGGATGTTAATCTAAATAAGGCCGCGATGATCTGGTGGCATGGTTTTAGCTTTGGATCCATACGGGGAGGTTCAAGATTCCACAGAAGATCTTCCGTGTATCCTCCCGCTGCTGTAGCTCGACAGTTTGGAAAGGGGGAGGAGGTGCCGTCCTCGTCAGTTGACCATGATTCAAACTTAGAAGTCCATCCCGAAATAGCCCTGGTATTGCAAAACCGAACATTAACGGGACTTGGCACCCTAAGAATTCCGGAAAATCAATGAAAATATCGATTTTCAAATTTTGAGTGGAAAATGATCCTTGAACCTTTGACTTAATAATCTGAAAGTTTCAAAACAATCAGACAAATATTTTGTGAGATATGAAGTTATTTTGTCTAACATTTCATCACGTGCCACGCCCACTTTCAATGTTTAAATCCTGCATATTTCATGTGTAAGTTGCAAAAACACCTAATTTTTTCAATAAAAGCAAAGCAAGATAGTTGTTTCAAACAGTAGCCGTTTAATCTTTGTTTGTTTACTGTTTTACTGCTTTCGCTTCTTTATTATTCATGAAGCATATCGTCATCATCATCATCAACACTGCTTTCGCTTCTCATTTTTTTTGAATTTCTCACTGCCAATAAAATTTCAACAAAATGGTTTTAAATTTTTTCTCTGTTATAATGGATATTTGATAAATAGTACTGCAGATAATTTATTAAATATTTTGACTAAAAAATTTGAAAAAAGTGAAATTTTTCGCATTTTTTAAAAAAAATTTCTAATTATCCCTATAAATGAAGATGCTAATTAATAATTATAGTAATAATAAATATGAATAAAATTGATATGTTAGGACTCGCAAATGTCAGGTTATTGCTCTGAAAAAAAACTAGCTTGATATAAGTTGTTTTTATTACAATTTTGTTGTTTTTAAAACTTTAAAGCTGCTTTTCTCAGTTTGCTTTTTTCCAAAATTGTGTCTTCTACAAAATGAAAAAAGTCGATCTCTTTTTATTCTGATTACTTGAAATTTTTTCTGTTCACTCACAAATGCATGTTTAATAGAATTAGGGATGGATTTGTAAAAATTTTGATTAGAAATTTTTTAAAAAATTTACAAAGTGAAAAATTCTCATATTTTCCAAAAATTTTCACAAAATTTTGAACAAATTTTATTTTCTCTGAAACTAATGTAGATATCAAAAATCCGATCCCTGTTTCTGTTAAGTACATTGAGAGGTCCCTTTAAAAAAATTTGGAGAAAAAATATTAAAAATTGTATGAGAAGAAGCATTTTAAAAAAAGGGTTAATTTTTTTTAAAAATTTAAAATTTTTAAATTTGTAATTTTTCAAAGTGAAAAATATTTTAGAAATTTCAGTTTCTGCACAGTTTACATCTCTCTACTACAAAATTGAATAAGTTTGATCAAAATTGTAGAAAAAAATTTTTGGGGTGCCAAGTCCCCTTAATATAATTAAACTAAACTAATATAACCTTTTTTTTATTTAAAAGTAATAATGGTACAGAAATGCGCAAGGAAAGATCTGCAACAGAACTAAAAAGCGATATTCCTATTTTTGTAATAGAATGGCTTTAAATATTCCAGACAACAAAATTTTCGAAAAACAAAGCACCATATTAATGAAAAATTTCTGCTTTAAATTCTATCAAATTTAATTTTTAAAAAATCCCCACTAGTTTTTATTTTAACAAAAACGATTATAAAACATGAAATAGTATTTTGAAGAGCCAAAACTTCCAGTTTGAGCCACGTAAACAAGATATAAAGCGTTTTGAAAAACGTACAACTAAAAATAAACTTATTTCCAGAGATGAAAAACTCCTATTCTATATTAAATATACATTTGCATGATTATAATGGAATGTTAGATAAAGAGCAAGACAAATAAAAGAAGCCAAAACTGAAAGTGGAGAAAACAGAAGGAAAAAAAACCCTCTAATAATGACTTAAGCCGTGAGTATTTCTTTTTTCGATCCGAAAAGCAATAAATAGGAAAACAAAGACTCTCTCTTTCAAAAGTGAACAAGAAAGAATAAAAAAAAAGTTTCACAATGAGCTGACTTCAAATTTTACCACTTTTCTCATCAAACACCAGACGATTCAAAAATACATTCGAAATGCTGCAAGTCAGCTTCCCAACCGAGTCACGTAAGCGTGAAGACAGAAGGCGGGAAAAATAAAAAAAGAATTCGAAGTGGGTTATAGCACCGGCCGTGTTCTGAGACAAGGAACGCGATCCTGCACGTATTACGGTTATAAAGCGAAGAAAAGAAATCGCAGTTTTAGAATCGACAAATAAAAGAAGAGAATGCTGCTGGTTTCGAAAGAAAGTGCGATATTTTTTGATCTCTCGTTCGAATGATGGCCGGTTTAAACTGAATATTCTCAGAAACAGGAAGAACAGAACGTTTTTGTTGAGAAATACGACTGGATTTTCGAACCACAAATGCAGTTTCAGATATGTGCTTCAATTGTATTAACGGTGTTTAAAAAAATAAAAATAGTACTTGTATATTGTGATGTGAAGTATATTTTTTTATTTTGAAAACTTACCATAATGGGTGCAAAAAGTTTGTTAGTGTAAACAATAAAGAAGTTGCATCATTTTCATCGAGTTCAGTTACGCGTAATTATTTTTACAGTAAGAAATTTTCTTAAGAATGATTTTAATCAGATTATTCAAAATTTCATTGTTAAAATGCAGTTTTCACTGCAAATCAAAACGTGTAAAGACAACTTGATTATTTTAATTCAGGATGTATCAACCATTCCGCATTCAACCCTCAAACGACTTAGAGAGAGTTTTGCATAATATTTCAGTGAGAAAAAAGATTAATTTATATAAGAATGAAGTAAAAGTGTTATTGGAAAAAAGGGCGTGACTTGATAAGTCGATTTCTGCATCACGCAATTTACAGAAAACCAGCGGAAGTGATCTCCCCTAAACTTTCTCACATACTTCCCAACAAAGGTGTCATTTCCCCTTCCCTCCCGCTCTGATAAAAATTGCGAACCTTTTGTAGCGTGCAGAATGCCACGATTATCTGCGAGTTGGCAAGTCTTGTAAAGGAAATATTTTTGAAATGTAAATCAACATATCTTTTTAATTAAAGGTTATACTGTGAAAGACGACTTCACAATTAGACAGACTTCAATAACCAATGAATGGTAAAAATCTATTGCATCACCATAGTGAAATAAATTTTAAAAAAATTTATTAAAATTAGAGAAATAATTACGCAGAAAAAAATTAGTATTACTGAAATGCTAATTTCTTCAATTTTAAAATGGTGTAAAAATGATTTTTGTGCGATAAAATTCTCCGAAGTTACTGAAGAAAAACGTTAAAATTTCGATTAATTTTGAATTAATTAAAATTTTGAAAACCTTTTCTTAGTGAGCACCTGTTGCTCAAGAAATACAAGATATAAACCCCCGCAGCCACACGAGAAACGGATGAGCTGCCGCGAAGAAACCCATCCCGCAAGAGGACGCCAGAAGAAACCACAGTTCGCCAATAGGACAAAAATCTAGGTCGGGCAGATGGTTCTTTTACACCAAGGTCCTCCGGAGTGTGAAACAGCAAAGCCACCACCTACCTGAAGATCTACTATGACCAAGCCAAAGGGTCATCAACCTAAATCTCTATATATCACCCATGTCCATTACGACGATAAACAAGCTAAATGGATAACTTATGAAACGTAGAAAAGCAATAAAATAAGAAAAAATAAAAAGAAAAGAATAATAAAACTTCGATTTACCGTCACCGTCCTGTTAGTTTAGTTTAGGTATATTAACGTCCCATTTTGAAGCAAAACGAGGGCTATTTTGGGACGGACCTCGTGATCTTGAACCACGGTCAGATGACGAGGACGACACCTGAGCTGGCATCCCCTCTCCAAATTTAAATTTAAAAGTACTGTCCCTGTTCGGGCAATGCCTGTATCATCTTATTGTACCCAATAAATCCCGTCCTCCACATGCTGGTGGAGCGGCTCTCTCCCCGCTGGTCCTCTACCTGCCTACACCCTTCTTGGGTAGGCCGGGCCAGTGTGGGTATTTTTAAGCCACACCAACGGGGGGACAAGTCACCGTCCTGACCAGGGCTGTGACGGATAACAGAAATCTCTCAATACATAAGTACAATAACGTGATTTCACTGCTGGCTTGGAACGAAAACGAAAATAAAATCCTTTAAAAGTGAATAATACATGCATATTGCATTTAATTTTATAAAACTTTCAATATATGCTTCAATATAAAAGTAGTAATGTACAGAAATGTATTGTAACACTATTAACCTGCGTTTGAAATGTCACGTATCGAAATCATTCAAGGAAAGCAAAAAACTAAGAAATACTCTGAGATAATCGAATTAAACAAACAAGGAATCCATTCTAGTCCGCTTTATCAAGGGCTAAGGACTATACTGGAAATGGATTCAAAATATTTGGGAAATTTTTCTGTAAGAAGCTTGCATTGCGCCAAATGTAGTTTCTCTTAGCCCGAAATTTCCCAACAAAAGACAAAGAAGATCAGTACCATCTAAAAAGCATTATTTTAAAAGAAAAGGGAAAACCAAACACAATCATAAAAAAACTAATAAGATTGATTTAAAAATATCTTTAGCCTTCCGGGTGAATAAAAGCCTTCATAAAAACAAACTTGCCCTATGCTTAGAAGAGAGAAAAAAATGTCCCCACGCCATTACAAACCAACGCTAATTTCCAGCCCAAACAAGCAATCACCCCGCCCCCTTTTTTTTAAGGAAAACTAGAACCATGGCGCCATCTGTATTCGAAAAGACAAAACAAAAGGGGGGAAAAACAGGAAGGATAGGGAATCAAACCATTTAGACATATTAATAATAAATTATTTATTTGTCTAAATCATGCAATCTTCTTACAGAAGAATTTCCCAAATATTTTGAATAATTTCGAATATAGTCCTTAGCCCTTGATAAAATGGACTAGAACGGATTCCTTGTTTGTTAAATTCGATTATCTCAGAGCATTCCTTAGTTTTTTGCTTTCTTTGAATGATTTTGATACATTGTTTTTCGTTTGTGTATGCGGCTGCAATTGCGCGCTACTTAAAAATTGTATAATTTTTATTGTCTAAATTTTATGGTTTAAATTTTGTTGTTTCTGTTTAAAGTTTAAGTTAAATTTATTTTTAAATTTATTCTAATTTTTTTTAAGCTTTAAAATGCCACGTTTCCTATGCTTGAATGATGATAGATGACAGAAACTCACGACGGTTATTCGAAGTTTTACTGTAAAGCCAAAAATGTTACCCAAGTTGTACCCAAATCAGGTAGTTCTAGGTCTAGTGATCTGTCCTGTAAAGTGCTTTGAACGGCTTTCGGAGCCGACGCATCGCGCAATTTACAGAAAATATGCCAGCTTAAAAATATTAGCATGTTAAATTAGAGTCGTCGGTGGAACAAAGTGGCCTGATCGATGTGATGAAGCTCGAGTCCCGTGCCGTCGGAGTCAACGATTAGAGAGCTCTTGATAATCTCCATCTTATTACTAAACAGCCTGTTAATGAATCGATTGATGTTAAAAGGGGACTTCTGACATCTAGCAGAGAACGGTACTTACGTATTAACGCCACCGAGGCTACAGATTGGCGGTAATGCGCCAATAAAGAGCAATCTTGTTTACAAAAGCCGCCAAATTGGCATCACTTAAAAACCGCCAAATTGGCGTTAATACGTAAGTACAAAAACCGCCAAATCTGTAGCCTCGGTGGCGTTAATACGTAAGTACCCAGAGAACTGCTATATTGATGTTAGAAGGGCTCCTCTGTGAGGGAGCCTTCTTCTAACATCACATGGAAACTTTGATGCTGTACCAAAACGTGACTGTGAATGGCCCCGTTCTGACACCAACGTTCATCTTCAGCAAATTAAAGAGGGAAATGAAAATAATTTCCAAAGAGAATGCAGAACTCGCCTTTTAACATCAATCGATTCAATGTTGCCTTTAAGCAACGTACTCAATTTTGTCCTCTAAAATCTTGAGAATAAGACTGAAGCTCTAATGCCTGCTGTTGCCAAAAGGATACATACTGAAAGTTTTATTAAATCAATTTACAACATATAAATGGCAGTCTGAGTGCTGCAACTGAACCTATTTAGCTTTGTCTGTACGCTTGAGAATACTATATTTTATTCTACAATGTTGAAGAAAATTCCTTATCCATATTATTACTTATTAAAATTCATCTGTGTTTGAGAATTTTATCAAGGAAATTTTTTCCGAAATAAAGCCTAGTGTTTTCAGTTGGTAATGAACTGTTTTTAGCCATAAACCATACTCAAAAACAAAATAGGATTTTTTAAAGTATTTTTCCCATGCATTATTCAAGAAATTAAATTCCAAAAAAATTTAAAA
The DNA here is from genome assembly GCA_013235015.1 of Araneus ventricosus. NCBI lineage: Eukaryota > Metazoa > Arthropoda > Arachnida > Araneae > Araneidae > Araneus > Araneus ventricosus. The sequence goes on along the minus strand of BGPR01002537.1, from coordinate 139,956 downwards.
TCAATTTTTTGAAAATCTGGCTTTTAAGGGTTAAGACCCCTCCCCCAGAAGGTGAGAATTAATTTCCTGATTATTGGTTGAGTTTAGCATGCATAAATCGTTAGAGATTGAATATGAATTAAAATATACGGTGAAATGATTTATCAACAGAATTGAAATTACAAATATTAGTCGGGTAGTTGAGCGTGACTTTCATTCTAGCTATAATAAAGTCTAGCTATAATGTAGGAGTAAAAAAGACAAATACATACTATAAAAAAATGAATATAATTTTATCAAAACATAAATTGCTCTGAAGGGTAAGGCGGTGAAAATTGCGAGAAAGCCCATAATTTAGTTACGCGATTTGGGAATACTAAGTGGATTAATTCAGCAACTGGATTAGTGAAAATTTTTCATCCAATTTTTGTAGAGAGCTCGTGTTTTTGACCAATTTTATAAAAGGTAAATACACTTGTCAAGAAAACAACAACACATAGCGTTTTCTAGATTTCACATCAATTTGCAGCTATTGAAAGCTGTAAATTGTCATCCGTTTAATATATAAAAAGATTATACAGCGCACGTGTACGCATATCTCTAGTATATAAATAAATAACCAGAGAAAAAGGTTGTCTTTCTGAAAATAAAATATATTATTTCAATTATGAAATAAAGATTAATTTAAAATAATTAAAATATATGAATTTGAAAATAACCGCAACATCCTCTCTATAAATCACAGAATTAATCAGAAGGGTGAAGCAATTAAAACTATACAAAGCTGTGTCACTAGTACTAAACGAAAGAAATATCGTTTAATTTTTGCTTAAAAAGCGGTAATTTCCGACAATGAGTAAATAAATCCTGGATCAATAATAGAAATAAAACATATTAAAAAAATTATATGAAAGAGCATAAAAGTCATTCTAGGAAAGCACGGATCATTAAATGAGAACTTTACGAACACTTCTAACGGACTTAAAAGCTATAAATTTCCAAATCGTGGGACAGAGACATGAAAAACATGATTGTCCAACACAGCGAAGAAAATTGCTGTCCACCCTATTTCCCGGATGCTTCGGGAAGCATGAAGATATTGGAAAAGAATTATAGCCATGAAATGCAGACATTCGATTGTTTGAAAACACGCGCAAACATGATACACATGAAGCGTCCGATTCGAATTTTGACGGCGGTTACCGAGATTTATTCCGCTTTAAAGTCTTAAATTATTGCCTTTCTTGACGTCAATACCAGATGCGTGACCTTTCAAAAAATTTCAGAAGGTCAGGTGAAAGAGAATTGAGAAAGAATTCTATGCGTTCTCGGAAGAGTTAGAGGAAAAAAAAATAAAATAAAGACTTACTCAATTCCAAGTTTCAAATCTAGTTTGGAGTCTCCAGTAATTTGATATGTTTTAGGTACGTGGAGCACTTAAAGTGTCGTATATCGTGAATTTTTAAACTTTCTCTGCGCATGCTTTGTTGCTATCGTCGTATAAATTCATCGAAAAAATACGTATGAGAAACTGTGTCCCAGGCACATCCACAGATTTTGACTCTGTGGCTGCATAGGTCTATAGATAATGTTAAGCTAACAAAATCATTCATTGAAAAAATTCTCCTATTAGCACTAGATATCGTACGATACCTCCGCGACGTTGTTCGATATTCTGAATAATGTACAAGATCGTGAAGATGTCGTAACGATATTGTAGAGCATATTGTGCTAAAAGGGTCAGTATTTAATTCTTCCTAAATTGGTTATCCTTGCGTCATTCAAACGGTGAATATTAAAAACGCATTAAAAATATTAGTAGCAACATTCAGACATTCATGCCACTTTTCGACAGATAACCAAGATAAACGTGATGTTGTGCAGTGAGAACCCAGCTAAAAAAAATCTGCAGAAAATCTGAAGGTATTTGGAACATGTTTTCTTCAGATTTTCTGCGGAAAAAAATGCAGAATATCTGAAGAAAACTATATTCCAAATACCTTCAGATTTTCGGCAGATTTTTCTACACTCAAGGTTTAATTATTAATTTCAATTAATGTAATTAATCTAATTTGTGATTCAACTTACTTGTACGATGCCGATTCAGATTGTGACAAAACTTCAAACTCATCCTGTCCGGGATTCGAACTCGCGTTCCTATACGTGGAAGGAAGGAACGTTAACCACAACGCCACGCCGGAATACACGAGATGGGAATAAATTAATCTATTTGAGTTTTAGGTCACCATAGCTCTCGTGGCGCCATCTAGTGTTGTAAAAATCAACCAAAGTCAGAATATGTGTGAGGGCAACGCTGATGATAAATGGACTGAAGATATTCCAGTTTAAAACAACATTTGTTCCTGTTTTTTGTTGAATTAACGGATATTCTTTTTCAGAATAATTCCTAAGCCAATCCATGCACAGACTCAGCTGTCACATCTGCTTTATTCCGTTCACTCCACGGCGGACACCGCGAGTAAGTGGATGAGAAGTCGTCCGATAAGTAAGGGGATTCTAGCTTCTGGGAGGTTCAGTAAAGCGAGGCATTCCCCGCTGTTCCAATCTGGAATTTTTGGAACACGGGAAGGAAAAACCTTTCGTCAATGTGAGAAACCGATGAAAATTGGTGCAAATGAATGGGAATTGTTGGAATTCCGAATAGATTGAAGTCTGATTGGAATGACCGGATGACCTCGCTGCGAGGGTAGCGGTACATCAAAGGATATGCCTACATTGAGACCTCGCTTCGAGGGTAGAAATGAAACTCGAAATCTCCCGCGTAGGGCAAGAGGAGGGGGTGGGAGGAATTCTGCAACTTTGAACCTTGTCTCGGAACAAACTTTGGAACATCCGCGAATGATTTGCCTAATTTTTCGACTAAAATGAGTGGAATACAAACCAGTTGTTGGGACAAACGGCTTAGCCTTTCTTTCTCGTGAATGCCCAGCTTAATGGTGATTGGTTGAGTTGGCTCCATTTCTGATGGGGGTTGCGTAACTCCGTTGTGAGGAGTCTAAGTCGGAGCAGGTGAAGGGCATTAAGTAACAGGCGACAGTTTCCGTGTAATTATCTCAGCGTTATGGTCTTTCTGAAACCCGGGTATGGCAGTACGGGGTCTAATCCTTTTAGCTATATTCCGTTCAGATAATTTGCCCTGAAAATGGCAGAATATTGTCCAGGGAAAAGTTTTCGTTCTCCGTTTTTTTTTTTTAAAGAAGCATCTTACAGCAAAAATAAGAAGCATAACGTCGCATTCACGCCAAAAACATACCCTGACATCCCCATAAAATGGTAAAACTGTTGCAAACCAAGAAATTAGAAAAATAAGAAATAAAATAATAATAAATTGAAAAGTCTCATTTTTTTATTCATCAACACGAGAATTAATAAAATATCTTAACGGATTTTTCCAATTCTTGCTGTTCTCTTGCACGTGAGATATTGTTTGTGTGAACATAGAAGCAGAAGACTGAAATTCTTTCTAAATGTGCACGCATAGAATCTATCCCAATGCCTCCTTTCTTCCTGGAATGCCCTTATTACTTTCAAAAAAATGACGCACCCACGAAACAGATTCTGGTAAACAAAATGGGTATACATTAAGCAATGATTAGTCATAAAAATTAGAAATTTAGTTAAGGTCGTTTAACAAAATATCTAACCAGAAAGAGAGGACGCTTTCAAAATTATTTTTTTGTTTACTTACATATATAAATATGTCACAAGCACGTAACAAAATTCATCAGCAGTCTTATAAATAAGTTGATCACGACAAATAATATTATATTATAAATATGATCAGGGTTTTTTTGAAATTTTTCTTAGAGATTTAAAAAAAGATGATTTCCTCTCAAATAAAACCTACGCATTTCTTATAAAAAAATCACGTTTAAAAATCAGATCAGAACATAAAAAAGATTAAGGAACGAGTTTTCATAGTCTTCCAACACATAATTATAATTACATTTTAAAAAGTAAAGCCAAAACAGAAGAGGTGCTGTGGGAACAGAATTTCAAAAAACGAGCTTGAAGAAAACAGTGAGATCGACAGAGATATGCAAAGCAGTTGAAAAGATGGTAAATTAAATTTCGGTGTATTTCTCGTGCGCTGAACGAATCTGAATATGTTTGCATATAAATTTGTAAAAATTCAAGGTACAAACCCGGATGACGATGGTTACGGAAAGCCTTACCTATGTATCAAGATTAATAACATTTCAGGAACGCTTGTGTACTGGATTCTATTTTCAGAGCCAACATTTTACTTATTTATTTTACTTTTCCAAAGGTGCTTGCTATAAATTCTATTTTAAATAAGATGTCTCGAGTGAAATATTTGACCTAGAAATTATGCAAGATAACATGTATCTTAATGTAACGAAAATAAGTGTATAGTTTCAACTCATGATAAAACAAACACGGATTGAGTTATTGTGTTTTTTTTCAGTATTACCGATTGGTTGAGAAATAAAAGTTATTTTTAAGAGGATTTTTTTTAATGTTTCCCATAATTTTATAACATACAGAGTCATTAATCGTTTTCTATTGAAACCAGAAAAGCAACAATTGCCATAAACCATTGTTAAGTAGAGAACTTTACCAATGGAAAATTCATTGTAATTTAGTAAAAGACAAAGTAATGAGTTAAAATAAATTTTTCACTAATTAAGAAATTAAAGTTATTTTTTACAAAGAGACAGCAAAAACGTGTTCCAATAAAATCTTTCGCTATTTCTGTGATTTTAAGAAAAAGTGTTTTGGAAAGAGTAGGAGGTTGGTTATGTGTTTGTGTGTGTGTGATGGGCGAAAACAGATTTTTAAAAATAAAATAAAATAGCAGACAGCTCAGTCTTTCAAAAATGCTTCACAAACATAAATAAAAAAAGTTAGCAATCTAATTGCTATCTCTAATCATAAACTCTTTTGAGGCTCATAAATTCTTTTGAACCCATGCCTAATAAATGCAAGCAAATCAACCTTTGTGGCTATCGAATTTTATATTTATATGTCTCCTTATTTATATGGTTCGAAACCCGATTCCACTGAAGATCCGCCGTGTATGGGGCCTGTTGCACGTTAAATCATACGTAGTGGTCAAACGTCCTCCCGTTGGCGTGGCGTGGAAGTTTGGAGAGGGGGGTGCCAGCTCAGGTGTCGTCCTCGTCATCTGACCGAGGTTCAAAATTACGAGGTCCGTCCCAAAATAGCCCTCGTGTTGCTTCAAAACGGGACGTTAATATAACTAAACTAAACTAACTAAACCTTATTTATATGTCTTGAAAATTGTAGTATTCATCAGATCTTCAAGAAAAATAGCAGATAATGCTTATAGATCTTTCAGACCAACTATAATGCTTATAGATCTTTCAGACTAAATATAATGCTTATAGATCTTTCAGAGCAAATATAATGCTTATAGATCTTTGAAAACCGTAGTAATCATCAGATCTTCAAGAAAAATAGTATATAATGCTTATAGATCTTTCAAACCAAATATAATGCTTATAGATCTTTCAGACCAAATATAATGCTTAT
>BGPR01002537.1:115004-127706 GCA_013235015.1 Araneus ventricosus | reverse complement strand
GTTGTTACAACGTAGATAACAGATTCGAGTGTTGTTACAACGTAGATAACAGATTCGAGAGTTGTTACAACGTAGATAACAGATTCGAGTGTTGTTGCAACGTAGATCACATATTCGAGTGTTGTTACAACGTAGATCACAGATTCGAGTTTTGGGCTGAAGTCTAACAGAGTTGAGATATGAGCCGAGTTTTTGAATCTCTGCCAAAATATGGATTTTCCCAGATTTTCTGATCGCACAGAACCGGTTAAGTATAATTCAATAAATTTGATTTGCCATATAACTGATTGCAATTGCTTTATTAAGAATCTGTTTATTGTAAATATCAAAAAATTGGGAGTATACTCCACTCTACTTTTTCGTTTCAATCCCACATAAGAATTTCTCTAATAATCTGTAGTCAAATAGGATATTGTTTGGGTGTTACACTAGCAAAAGTGTTGGACTGGCATCCATATAAACCTTTCAAAAACAGCCCTTTTCAGTGATGGGCTGTCAGAGCTGTTTTTTGATTTCGTATTTTTTGCATTTTTCAGTGATAAGTTCTGACACCAATGTATGATATTTTTCTTGGATTCAGTGACAACGCGCAGGCAGAAATTAAAAATAATACACTGTTATTCAAAACAGTTGTACGATTAAAAATGACTATAACATCCTTCTAGAGAACTATAGGCAGAAAAAAATTTGAACACAATTCAGAAGGAAGCATTTTTATTTATTTAGTTATTTGCCCACGCCGACACAGCCTACCCAGAGGTTGTAAAGCAGGCCATTCACATCTAATCCAAAATGGAATTTTTGGAACACGGGAAGGAAAAAGCAGTCGTCACTGTCGAAAACAATGAAATTTAGAACAAATTATTCGAACTGATAGAATTCCAACGAACTCAAAATACAGCACTTCACGTGCCGATTCCAATTTGAGACCTCGATGCGAGGGCAAGCGGCGCATCAAAGAATCTGCCTAGATTGAAACCTCGCGACGAAGCTAGAAAATCGGAAATACGCCGAGTGGGGGGGTGGGGGAGGAATGAGCGATCTTCGCTCCCCCTACCGCCGCTCGTGGTAGCGCACTTTGGAGCCTCAAGTGAATGACGAGCCTGATTTTTCGACTTGAATGGGTCGGGAAAAAACCAGTCTTGGGATAAATGGAATGGAATGGAGTACAGATGAATTGCCGGCTTAAGGCACTGACTCGCATGACGGGGGGTACAGAAGGAAGATTAATGTTTTGTTTGCGTACATTGCCCTGTGAGCCTTCCCTGGGTCACACGGACAACATCCATATTCATAACACGCCAGCCTAGGTGAAGCAGGTTCAAGCCATTGATGCGCAGTGGCGTAGCTGCAACTTTTGCCGACCGGGGCGAACTTGCAATATCGCTGTCCTTCCTTTACAAATTACATAGGGCACATGAAAACCTCAAAATAAATAAATTACAGGAAAAAAACATTTTGTTAGCGTCGTAATTCATCGTTTTACGCTTTCGATTTCTTCAGATAAGTTGCGAAATCGAGGGTTCCACCACCAGTCTTTCTTTCACATATTGGCAAATTACCGATGAAAGGCGAAAAATACGAATTAATTATTTTTTATGTACTCAATGATTGAGATAGTGTCGTTGCTTTTAATTATAAAATTGTTTTCCTGCGTGTCTGATTTTACCGCTCCTTTCCCCGAAGTGCGCCCATGGCGGACCATCCCCTCCCCCCCGTTTAGTTACGCCCCTGTTGATGCGCAGTCGATTGTCACATGTATTTTCGGTATGTGGCTATCTAAATCTTATGAAATTATTTTTTGTGATTTTATTTCATTGAGATTTGCCGCAGACTCTGCCTAAGCGCCTCCTTTGCGTGTAATAGTGAACGAACTGAAGGTACGTACAGCTGAAATGGGCAACCGCATAGATATTGCCCATGTGACCAAGGGAAGTCATGCAGGCCAATTATTACGTACCTAAACAAAACTTTAAGCTTCTTTCTGCATTGCCTTCAGATATTTCCTTCCAGTCATTTTTTTACACTTTAACACCACATCACACCGCCGTCTCTAGAGCTCGTGCGGCTCCTATCTGGGTTGGTATAGATGTAGGTGGAACTTTATTGAGTATGCAAAAAAAATAATTACAGCAAGAGAAGAATGACAATTAAAAAAATCACAAAGCTGGTGTCAACACATAGAATTGACAACAAAGTAAATGAGTTTATACAATATCTTGAATAACACGGAGTGAATGAAAGAAAAATGATGAATGTAGATGATGACGAACAACACGAGGAAGCTTGCATCAATGCACAGGTTATGAGCATCGTATTAGAGACGGGGAGCCACTGCGTGTTAGTTGTGGAATACAAGGAATAGGAAGATTACTATTAAAGATATATATAGCCATTTGTAATCTGTGTTATTGTTTTGAATTCCCTTGTATAATATTTTCAATGAAGTCACTAGCAACACACAGGCCAATAACCAGAAAATTGAAAATAATTTCTTTGTCCAGTATGAATAGCGACGCTCATGTTAAGAAAAATCTACGGCTAATAATCTAAATACGGCTAATATTTCTGTTGTTTTACAGTACAATACAAATAATCGAGGATGTATGCTTTGAAAAAGTACCTCTTCCCGTTCACTATTTTGATCTAAAACTGGAGACATACGTAAAATTTCTTCGTGGGTTATAACATTCATAGACGCTTCGACAGACATACATACTTATTTTTAAGAAAATTGATTTTTTCGAACTTGAAGAGGTCTAAAACGTTGGAGTGTTAATCAAAATCACGAGATCGAATTTTTTGAAGATTAAAATACTTTTTAGCCCTACTTAGAGTACGAAGAACTAAAGCTATAAATTTATGAAATTCTTCTTTCTGTTTTGCTTCTTGCTGAAATGTGTAGCCAAAATATTTTCGCATTTGCAATGTTATACATGTGTGTAGCTTTTGAGCTGAGATAATATTTGTAAACGTTACCGCAAGTACCTGAATTTCTGACTGCGTTAAATATATCTCCGCTTCATTTCTTGCTGTCCATTCCCCTAATTGCCAAATGACGCTCCATATGCAGAAAATACTTTTATGTAATTTCAGAATTTGATGTTATACGGTTCAAGTTAGTGGCCGTTTGGATATTAGACCGTTAGCTTTAACATTTCTTTAGTACATTTATAAAGTTGCGCACGAATAATGTTCAAAGCGGTTGCACAATGTATAAATACGTAGTCATTTTCTCTCACAGGTTCATTAATAGGAGTTCAAAATATATTCCCATAACAAGGAAAATTCAAAGAACTGATGGAGGAATTTGCAACTTTTATAAATTTCGCGGACATTTTGTTAGAAAGAAAGTTTTCGAATTTTCTAGAATTTTCTGTAGTCGGACATAAAAGGCGAGTTAGCAGGCAGCGAAGCGTTAAATCTGAAGTGAAAAATCAAGTCTACTGAGGAGAAAAATCAGAGTTTGTTTACGGTTATTTGAATCTTCGGTACTTTGTTTTTTGTAGCAGTTTGTCCCTGAATTTTATAGATTGTGTTATGATTGTGTAGCACTTCTACCAGTAAATACGATAATTTATAAGTAAAGCATAGAAGTTTCAACTACAGCGAAGCTACAAAAGAAATAAAGAAACTTTAGTTCAAAAAATATTTATCATACCGAAGGACTGAAATTATCCTTCTGGCTGAAAACAACAAGGTAGAAAATATGGTCTTAGTTAAGTTTCAATTTAATTTGTTATTATTTCATAGTTAACCACATAAACACACAAAATTTTCACTATGAGAAGTGTTAACACATAATCGCAGTCCATTTTACTTAATAAATGATTAAGAAATTTTTAAAGGGTTCTTATTAATCCAAATGCGCTTTGGGAAACAAATCGAAAGAGATATGTCTAAATACATGCCTTAGGACTAAGCATGTTCCTAATTCGTATTTTTAAAAATTTACTGACACACTTATTTCAGGAATTAAAAATATCGTTTTTGATATTTCTTCTTCATTATTATGGTAACAGTTCTGAAATATTTCATAGGACTAAATTTTTGGAAAGTCATTCTCATTGTTGGCGCAACGATTTTGAGACTACCTTGAAAATCTGTTCTTTGCTAATATATATCAATTTTCAGTTATGAAACTTTCTATTTTGGACTGAAAGTCATTATTATTTAACACAAAATGTGTTAAGCATTTCCTTTTGATATTGTGACTCTTTAACTTGTGAATATTTCGCACATTTCTAACATTTCAGACACAAAATACAAAGCGATGGGAGATCCTGTGAAACAGTTACCAATCAGAGGAGTAGTTCATGTTCATACGATACAAATCGAATGAACAAAGAAAAATTAATTCTGAAATCCACTTCACATCTTGCAGCAAGGAAAATGCCATAACGTCATGGCACAGAGTCAGACAAAATGCAGTTACAATTTAGATGGCATGAGTAGTTACGTTTGTCATATGACTATGATGCCACATGAATTGACTGAATTGCTTGTACAGATAATGCAGAGTGTTAAATTCGATTTAAGCAAGTCGAGATAAACATACATTCAAACTTTTTTTCATATATGTGAACTAATGGTTCCGTTTATAATATTCAAAGCCAATACACTCCCTCACATATAACTAGAACTTAAAAGTTCTTAATGAACTCTTCATAGTACCATTTTCCTATTTTAACAATGCGACCATCTATTGGTAAAGTCTTGGAATCTGAGGATTCCAGGTTCGAGACCCAATTCCAGCAAAGATCCGCAAAGTAGATGGGCCTGACGCATTTTAAATGATGGTGAAGATGAAATTTTCTCCTGCTGATGTGACGCGGAAGTTTGGAAAACGGGGTGTGGACCTCGCCATCTGACCACAGCTCAAAATTGCCCTCTTATTGCTTCAGAACTGGATGTCAATATAACTAAACTAAGCCTATTTTAACAAACCACCTTATATCCTTCTCATATCAACTTTAAATAAAATTTCAAGTGACAGTTTGCCGCAAGTGCAGTGGTATATGCCATATCCAATCTGCTTCTGACAGTAACATACACCAGTCCAAAATTTTTAATGAAAGAATAAGCTACCCACTTTTTCTCGGAACTTAATTTCGAGCTTTCAGAAATTTTATTCAGCTTCAAACTATGTCGGTTCAGGGTTAAAGCTATTTCCTACGATTCCTCAGAGCAACATTATTTTTTTCTCTTAAGGTATTTTCGGAAATCTTATAGAGTGGCGAAAACAAGGAAGAAAACAATTGGTGAGTCAGTTTTGGAAAAGACTCATTTTTCAGGAAACAGAAAGAAAGAAAAAGGGTTCATTTTAACGAGATCATCCATTCCCAATTCGGGCTGAATTCATGGTAAAAAAAGACCCCAAGATTTAAGCCCATTTTTACTTTCTCAAATACCAAGTATATAGAGAGAAGTATCGTCTAAAAATTCGACCTCAAGGTTTTGAGGAATCTCCACGTTTTTTTAACTTTTTTAGTCTGAAATTTATATAAAATTATGGACCAATTCAGTCAACATTAGCTCTCTGTCGGTCTATGTGTTCGTTTTTATGAGTACGCGAAAGCTCAAAAATTCAATAGCCAGATAAAAGAAATTTGGCTTGTACTTGGAAAGTTGTAGATCTTTATCAAATTTTAGATTAAATCTATCAAAGGGAAGCGGTAAGGTTCCAAATTGCAAATTCGAGTCTCTTCAATTTACGACGAAACTCAACACAAAACATCTAAAAGGTCGAGAGGGAACACTCTCGAAAATTTTATTAATAAACGTAACATTGTAGAAACTCATTTCAACAAATAATTGAAAAAGTTGAAATATTCATTGAGAAATACGGTATTTAATTATAATAAACAAATAATTATACAGATTATATTCTATAATCATACATAGTTTTTAATTTTTCTTTGTTATAGTCAAAAAATCTTAGGATAGTGAAAAGTTAGAAAAATAAATTGTAGCTTGAGATGCGATACATCAACACACAGAAATGAACATGAAAACTATGAAAATTAAATTGGACGTAGTCCTGCAACCGGACCTCACTCCAAAATACCCATTTTAAGGTATACCAATTTTTAATAAAAACAGGTAATGTAAAAAAAAATTAAGTCAATTCCTACTTAGGTCAGCGATCTACACGCTTCGTCACTGCCGATATTTATTCCTAAATTTACATCTTGCTAAATATCTTATATAAGAAATTTTTTCTCCCATATAAAACTAAAATTAATTAATTAAATTTAATTAATGAATTAATATGTGAAAAAACTGTATTAACATCAAGTGTGATCCACTACAAGTTTAAAAAATGTATTTGAACTTGAGTGGATGAATAAAAAGCATTTTATTAACGATTGAAAATTTGAACAAGATATATAAATATATATAGGGAGAGTGTGAACTAATAGTAGAAATTGAAAAAAGAATAAATTTTGATGCCGCTTTTTTCCAGAAATAATAAGCGAATTGTAAGTAATCAAATGTGTAACGATTATACACACTGAGGTAAATTTGTCAGAAATGAATCTGAAGTCTGTAAAATGATAGTTGGTACTCGTTGGACTACGTCCATTTATTAATCAGAGCCTCTGAATAACAGGAAATTCCAAATATTAAGCCAAAATTTAGGCCTATACATTTAATCTTAATCCTATCTCTACCTAGGCCAATGTTATGTGCCATCTTCGTAACAAGAAATTTCTAGAAATTCTTATTTGGTCAAGTATTTGGGCCCGTCTCTAGCTTAAATTTCTCACACACATTCTCAAAATCTCAAGTTCTAAAGTTAAATGGATAACTTCTCTAAATAAGCACTCACAGAATGGACTGTAGACACAGGTTTTATTTCACTCTTCGAGAGCCGAAAAATATCGCACCACTTTCGGCTACTGCTCGCAGAACACTAAATTAACACGTGACCAGTCGGGAGTGCGCATGCGCCAACAATATTTTCAATTTGAAATGCAATGCAATTTAAATATGACTTCAATAAATATAAAGTTAAATAAACATCGTTTTATACTAAATATGTTCTAAGCAGGCCATTCACATCTCTTCCAAAATGGAATTTTTGGAACACGGGAAGAAAAAGGCAATCGTCAGTTTTAAAAACCGATGGAAATTGGCATAGCGGAATGGCAATGATGGAAGTCAAACAAACTCAAAATCCAACACTTCATGCACCGACTACAATTTGGGGCCTCGATTAGAGGATAGCGGCACATCGAAGGATATGCCTACATTGAGACCTCGCTTCGAGGGTAGAAATGAAACTCGAAATCTCCCGCGTAGGGGGAGAGGAGGGGTGGGTAGAATTTTGCGGCTTTGATCCTTGTCTCAAAAAAAAAACTTTGAAGCCTCCGTGAACGACGTGCCTCATTTCTCAACTTGAATGGATGGAAAAAAAACAAGTCTTAGGACAAATGGAATGGAATGGAGTACAGATGAATGCCCAGCTTTACAGGTTGATCCCCTGTACGCTGGAGTTGTACAAAAAGTGTTATTCAAATTTCAACATTTACGTAGTATGTTGGAACACGGAATTGAATAGCCAGAAAACATACACAGTGCTGGTACCAAATATGTAATTCAAAAAATAATTTAGCGATGAAGTCCATTCGTGTGACAATACAGTCACATGACAACCGGAAAAGCCCATGCCATCTAACCTTTCATTCCAGGTTGTCTTATACTGTGCTGTGCTGTGCTAAAACGAGAGAGAAAGAGAAGAGACATCACTTCTCTTCTCCTTCTAGAAGATGCGCAGTGCATTCCACATTTAAATTGGCGCAGCGCACTTTACAAGTATCACTTGCTCACGAATTGACTCCATAATGCAAAATAAATTATTCAGAAAATGTGGACACGAGGTATGTTTCATCATGAAGAAGTTACAGAGCAGAGATTTAGTAAATAAAAAAATAATTCTTTATTTTAAAAGATAGCATCTTGTTATATACCAGAGTGGGAACCTGTGGCCTTTCTTAGTATCTTAAGAGTCGTTACCAGTTATTTACAATTTGAATTGAGATAATGTAATCATCTGTAATATAATAATAATTACAGAACAATAGCCCTTAAGATTCTGCTCGTGCGGCCTTTTGCCAACTGGCGAAATTTAATGGGGCCTTTCAGTGCGAAAAGGCTCCCCACCCCTGTTATATACTATGAATAAATTAAACTCATATGATCATCACTGCTCGTGCCACATTACACAGAATAATGCATTTGCATTTATTCGAATCTAACACACGACGTTTGCAGTTCGCGATCTCTTCTTCTACCAACAGAAAAGAATTAATCATATGAAGAAAACGACAAATGAATAACTTATGTTACATAGCAATTCAGTTTGAGACAGAATGAAATATAAATCAATAGTTAAATTTTAAAATAGCTTCCATAGAGCCATAAAAAATTATCGTAAATAATCCTCATATTTAGATATCAACAACATTCTATACTATGTCACTAATAACAAACACAACCTTCTTAACAGTTTATGTGACTTATCCTTAAAACATGCACGGATAAGCGTCTCCATCAACAAGAATAGATATCGATTTTTTTAGTAATTCCCAGGCTGAATGCAACACACGACAGCCCGATGTAATTAGATACCTGTATTTCGTTTACGAGATGCATTGAAGCAAGCGACACCGCTTAGTTTTTAATCGAGAGATTTTTCGAAGTTCAACAGTAGGAGCATTCCGAGTTCTTTGTCATTAGGGATTGAGCTCTCTTTTGGAAAACAAGCAGCATTCCAAATTAAAACAGAAAATAAAATCATTCGCAACTAATGAGTGCTAGAGAACGTATTCGTTTTTTATTCTTAGATTAAACAACATGCATCTTTCTCTGGGTTACGAATGGATAAATTAGTTACAAATGAAATGTTAATACCGTTTGCGTTAGTTGGAATAAAATGAAAACTATAGCTTCACAAACATAAAATATAATTTATTTTTCTTAATAAGTAAAGAAGTGTTATGATGGAACTGAAGGAAACACGAGTCAGGTTGAAATGATCTTTTAATTCTTTAGTTTTTCGTACATGAAGTATAGACAGAGAAAATAATATCCAGTACAACCTCGGTTATCCGAACTAAAATGAAGGAAGCAGTTTCGGATAACGATTCTTTCGGTTAAGCCATGGGCATCTATTACTATTTTGTATTAAGTACAGTATCTGATTCTGAAATGTTTTGAGTGTAAAAGAATTCAAAACTCTCTTTGCAGGCTACACTTACGTTCTTTATTAAAGTTAACTCTCCATCGGGCACAGGAAAACAATATTGTAATTCATATTGTTAATGCCCATTAATTTTAACTTTAGTAGTCTAAAATAAATCTGACCTTCTTGGGGAGGACTAAAAGAAAAAAGTTGGGATATCGTTGCAAAAATATCACGCCTTCGCGATTATTTTCGTGCAGTACAATAGGGGATTTTCGGATTTGAGATTTCAGAGGCCTTTCGGACAACCCGGGTTTCGGTTAACCGGGGTTTTACTGTAATCATCAAAGAATTCGACGAATCTCCACAACTTAGAGCTCCCTGAGTTTAAAAGGAACCGTTTTCGGAATTGTGTCTCTCGGTCTGTGAGCACGACAACTTAAACACGGGAAGTACTAGACGAATAATTTTGGCTTGTTAACTTTACACTAAAATTATAAATCTGTAACAAATTGTGGACGAAATCTATGAGACGGAAGTCTGTCTGTCTCTCCGTTCGCGTGTTCATGAATGGTATAACTGAAATTCGAAATGATCTAGATGCGAGAAAGGCGGCACATGATTTTATTACGATTATTACAGATCGATATGAAATTTTAGACTAAGTGCAGTGGAACCTCGGGATGCGAACACATGGGGCTGACCTCTGTTCGGATTCCGGGAAATTCGGATTATCCGGAAAATTCGGTAAAATACTCTTGATATACCAAATGCAGTTGAGTATTGAGTATAGGTACTCTGTGAAAGAGTACGGAAACAGCCAGCGGCGATTCGCATCGTCGTCGAGCAGCTTTAATTCCTCACGTCAAAAGAAGAGAACCGATTTTGTTTCTATTAATTAAGGTGCTGTATTCATTCTTAAATGACAATTCAAATGTTTTTTTAAAGTTAGGAATAAACATCAGTTTTGTTTTTGATTCGCAATTGTTATTTTTCTCTCCTTCTGAATGAAAAATTTTCAGAAAATTAAAAAAGAAATATGTTCGGTTTAGACGAAATTTCGGATTACTGGGGTTCGGATTACCGAGGTTTCTCACTGGTTGACTGTTTGGCGGTTTCTCTCTGTTCGCGTGTATGTAAACGCTATAACACAAAAGCGTAACGAGCTAGCTAAATGATATTTGGTACGTAGTTTTGCAACCCAAACTATAGATCTATATCAAATTTTTACTCAGTCGATCAAGAGAAAATATAAATGCATATTCATATCTCTTCACTGTGCTACGAAGCTGAACACAAAACCGGCAATGCTGTGGAAGTATAAAGTCGAATAAAGAACTCTCATGCTGATTAATTTCTCGTACACAGAGTAAACACTCTGAGAGTGATATAATTGTCAAGCAATTCGACTGGGAAATCTTGAACTTTTACATTCACAACTTTCCAAGTTCGAAATAATTTTTTAAAAATTGATAATTGCGTCTATCAGACCGATCGTAATATTAGAACAAGATAACTCAAAATTGCAATAAGCTAGACGGATTAACTTACTTTAATTTTTACTAGGGGTTTTAAAAAAATTCTTTGCCATTGTTTATTAAACAACGCTTTATATATTATATATTGTTTATTCAAGCCAGGAACCGACTGTACAAACTCACTCCCATTGAAAGGTATATCAATTTTCAAGCTGCGTTATTTAGTTAAAGTATGCCGAAAGTTACCAAGTACGTTTTTATTTTTACTTATTTTCGTTTTGTTTATTATACTGAGTATTTTAGTACACCATTATACTGAGCAGAGCAAACCTATTCAAAGTATGTTTTGTGATAGTTCAGACAGCACCAATAAAAACATAGCTTCCTAAATACTAAAACCAGTCTTATTTCATTTCATACGCTATTACACTATTTCTCAAGCACTATCAGAAGAGCAACCGACAGAATACTTGTTTCTTTAGTTTCTAGCATATAACCTTCAAAATTCATTTTTGTGCTTACTTACGTTTCGTTTATTATACTAAGCATTTTATTGCACTATTATACTGAGCAAAGCGAAATCGTAGAAACGCATCTAGACACACACTCAACCTGTGAAAAATCAGCTTTGTGATAGTTCAGACAGCATCAATAAAAACATAGCCTCCTAAATACTAAACACGGCCTTATTGATTTCATACGCATTCCCATCATTTCTCAAACAATACCAGAAGAGCAATCGACAGAAAACTTACTCCTTTAATTCCTGTGACATAATCTTCAAAACTAGGTGAAGGTCACGATTTATTCAGAATTTGATCAAGAAAACCTTTGCTGAATGGTATCACGACAAAATTCCAGAGAAAACATTAGCATATATTATACTTTTTTTGAGAGAAAACTTTTTATCCGGGAGGGAATTAGAATAATGAACTGGGTTGATTCCTTGAACTCCAGATAGTTTCACAGATACAAGACTTTTTCGAGTCGAGGAAAAATCCCCCAATTATGCGCAGCTGTTGTTTAACAAAGAAAAATAGCTTTCTTCACCCATCCCATTTCCAAAGCAAATTTTAATCATAAAAGTTGGGAGTAAACGGTGGCCCTGAAAATTACTAAATAAATGAACCGTGACATTTTGGATTCTAAGATTGTTTTTCTTTCAACTTTTCTTTTCTGTAATTTAGAAAGATCAACGTGAAAACACGGATGGATGGTTACAGAGAAAAAAAAGAAAAGATTTGAAATGTCAGAATGATCAATTACTAGTTATCGTTTTTGTCTAGATGAGTTCAGGAAATGTAAAGCTATAGCTAATCTATTTGCATTATCTGCTTTTATTTAAAGTTCGCCAGTGATAAATACTTCAATGAAATGACGGTTATCAAATATCTTGAGATAACCCTAAAATG
This sequence comes from Araneus ventricosus, assembly GCA_013235015.1. Classification (NCBI taxonomy): domain Eukaryota; kingdom Metazoa; phylum Arthropoda; class Arachnida; order Araneae; family Araneidae; genus Araneus; species Araneus ventricosus. Next base: position 115,629 of record BGPR01002537.1, on the reverse strand, counting down.
CATGAATTTTTTTCAAAAATGATATTATTTGCCAAAGTCACGAGAATATTTCCCAGTTTGCATTTGGTATTCCATTTTACATAACTTCTATATCGATCCCTCTACGTCTGTTTCGATATCTATCCTGAAGGGAAATGCATATTTTATGCATTTAGTACATTTTAAAGTAAGGTTTTGATGCTCGTTTTAAGAATTGAAAAAAATGCCTTCAATGTCTATTATCAAATTCTTGGAATTCAACTTCTTAAAAGATGATGTCCCTTTTAACCTTCCAGCGGGCGCGCCTGCACAAATTTTACGACATATCGTGCATCGTATACATAAATATGTCGTTGCTGTTTTACAAAAATAAGTATGGCTTTTATTTATGTTATCTGCATTTATTAGCTTAATAGTAAACAAAGATTTTATAAATAAAAATTTCACTTAAATTTATAAAAGAACGATATAAATATGTAATACGATGCACAATACAAGTATATCTTGAAAACGCGCGCCCGCTGAAAGGTTAAGAATAAAAAGAATGCTTTCAATGGCTATTATCAAATTTTTGGAATTCAACTATTTAAAAGATCATGTCCCTTTTAAGAATAAAAAAAATGCTTTCAATGGCTATTATCAAATT
>BGPR01002537.1:85256-107288 GCA_013235015.1 Araneus ventricosus | reverse complement strand
CTGATTTCTAATTGTTATATTATATGTATGTTCTAAGATGTCTGGTATAAAAAAAAAAAAGAGATCAATGATAGGTAAAAAAATCTATAACTGAGTGTTATGTTAAGTTGCTGAGATAATTGTGTGTCACTTTATGATTCACTTGGTATTTGTATTTGATTGTATTTTAATTGGGGTAACAATGTTTATACATATAGATATGTTCGTTAATTATTAAAAAGACAATTAATATAGTTTTTGGTGACAAAATATAAGAATAAGTTTGGTAAAGATTATGGTAATTATTAAACTGTTAGTGGCCACTATCTAAAAATTTCCCTTATATGAGCTTCATATTAATGAGATAAAATTAAATTGAATTAATGCTGAGGATGCAGTAGAGTTAATTTTAAATTTTTGAAGGTGGATAAGGTGTTGAATTAATATTCATTTTTCTTACATAATCTGGGTCGACCCTAAATGTATAATTATGCTTGTTGTGTTTTATTATAATTTTGTTATTATGTTCATTATTTTGTGTGTTTTTTATCATCGTGCATATGTAGTAATAATTCTGATTTTTATCCAATAAGATTAGGATATGTAATTTGTGTGATAAATTGGTGAAGTTACCTTTTTTTTTTTATACAAATAAATGTCATTAGTTTACAGTAATTTCGTCTCTGATTTATTTGCCACCCCTATGACAGTGATGGAGGTAACTATTTGGTGTAGCCTGGGTTAACATTATAAAATTTAACATCTAAAATTTTTATTAATTAAGACACAATGCAAAATCTTAAGATCTTTATGAATTGTTTTGGTGATTATTTTAATGATTAGTTAAGAACTGAAATTAAATTGAAGTTATGCTAAATTGTGACTAGAAGGGAATTAATTATTAAATTATTTGTTTGATCAAATGCTATTATACTTGCCTTGCACTTGTAAATATGATTTAAGATCTGAGATGGCATGAATCTAAAGGTAAGTAAATTTGAGTATATGGTGTATTGTTATTTTGAGTTATCTGAATACTGAGAGTAAGAAGGTATAATTAGTAGAAAAATTAAAAGGTTTATAATTAGTATTAATTAAAGGTTCATAAATTAATACTTCTAATAATAATTATTATTATAAAAAAGACTAGATTAAATTAAAAATCTTTACAACACATTCCCCAACAGTTTATCGCATAAATAATACTGATTTCAACTGATGTATATCAACGACTAGTCAAAACACGCTTCATTTGGGTTGATAGAGCGACATTCTTACTGGAAGAATTAATAAAAGCATTTCCTCTCACTTTTTGTGCTTGTCATGTAACATTAAAGAGTAACTGATGGACTCGAAAGAAAGAATCCTGTCACATATATTTTTGCACACTTATATTTAATTTGACTCGTTTTACGTTTGTTATGATGGAATTTCGTAATCGACCTTCTACATACTTCCAGATGTGCTTTTGTTCGAAAATTTTGTGCAGTTAAGTATTCGCGACGACAATACACTATTTCAATAACTTGAGAAATTAATTAATAGTTGATAGATTAATTTAATAAAATTTATAACCGAAAAAATTTCACCTTTCCAGTTTGCTGTGTTCTTGAGTTATTTGTCTTCACGGACAGACCAACAGAAAGACATAATTCCAAAAATGTTTTTTAGTCCGACTCTGAGGAGTCTAAAATATTATTGTAAAGTAAAATCATGTAAATTTAAATTAAAATATTTTTATTGTTAAATTCTAAAAAGGATTGGAATTTAATTAAATTATGAAAAGCTTAATTGAAATTTTTTTTATTTGTGAAATTCTAAAGAGTGATGGAATTCTGGAAGATATTGTGTTTTAAATTAATTAACTACACAGCCGTGTATAATATGATTAATTAACTATTTATTTTTATTTTATTCTTCAAAAATAAATCGATTATTGTATTCTTTAATTAATTACAGCAATGATAAATGTCTAGTACACAACCGTGATATTATATAAATTAATTAATTATTGTTCTTTTAAAATTTTTATTTTTCTTCTTCAAATCGATTATTTTATTCTTTCATTATTCAAAAAAATTCTTTAGTTTAAAATTCTATACAACAATATAGAGATTCATACATATCTCGAGATCGAATTTTTTAACCATTCTAATACTTTCTCTTTGTATGCTTGGAATACAAGAAACCAAAAAAATTTAGTTATATATGCGACTGTACAGATATTTTTGAAGTGTGTCAAATAAAAGTGATTTTCCGTTTATTTCTGCAGATGATTTTCTTTGTAAGTATTGTTTGTTAATGATATCAGAGTTGTCAATATTTCATAGCAGTGAATTTCATGTCAGTATCCCTAGGCGACAGAACCGACAGTTTAACCTTGCGTACTCTTACGTCGAGTCAGACTCGACATTCTGAATGATGCATTTTTTATACATTCTTGTTGGATAGCGCTTATTATAAAAACCATATTGTGACAAAATCGTCTTGTGGGTGTACGTGAATGCAGTCCAATAAGCGGGATTGAAGCTCTTTATTTTACAAATATTCTAAGATAAGAAACGTAGCACAAGTATGAAAACAGCACTGGTAAAAATTCACAATAGAGATTACCATTAAATCTCAACACAGCGCTCAAAGGCTTCTTGTTAGCTCACCAGCTTGCTTGCTGATCAAAATCCAACCGACTCCTCTTGGTTTAAGAGCTTGCCTTTTATACTTTTCAACAGGAAGTGACTTCATTACGTAGGAAGTGACGTAATCTCTAGAAAGTTCATGAAACTAGCAGAAATAGGTGGAAAGTTTGAGGTCCTTCTAGAAAATTCTCTTTGTCGCCAACTTTGCCGCCAAGATTAGCATCTCAGGGAAACGACTTATAGCTTTGTAACATTATAATAGCAAAGACACATAGATTAATTTTTAGGAATTGAAACAAATTAATAACAATATTTCTCAGCTTCCTAAAGCGCTCATTCAATCCTTAAACTCACAGGTTAGTATTCAGGTCAGTATTATTATTCATCTTTTTATCTTTCGGAGTGCAAAGGGTTAAGAATTCCTAATTTGTACCAACAATATTTCCGGACTGATAAACAAAAACACCCCCCCCCCCGATATACACTTTCTACTACAGCCCAGTCCTTCCCAAAGAGTGCACCTCGGTGCCTTAGGGAAGATTCGACTTCCTTTCAGGGGTAATGGGATGTATTGTGTAATTTTCATAATTTTAGTTACATTTTTAATAGATATTCCATTTATTTGATTTTTCTCGAGACATGAAATCCACTTTTGAGGAAAACTTATCACGGCTTATCATCTGGTAGGTTAGGTTAGGTTATATTAACGTCCCGTTTTGAAGCAACACGAGGGCTATTTAGGGACGGACCTCGTAATTTTGAACCGCGGTCAGATGACGAGGACGACACCTGAGCTGGCACCCCCCTCTCCAAACTTCCGCGCCACACCAACGGGAGGACGTTTGGCCACTACGTATGATTTAGCGTGCAACAGGCCCCATACACGGCGGATCTTCAGTGGAATCGGGTTTCGAGCCTGCGACCCTCCGGTCCCGAGGTCGAGACCTTACCACTAGGCCACCGTGGTCTCCTATCATCTGGTAGGAGAAATACTTTTTAAATGATAATATCAATAATGAAGAATTGAAGACCCATTTAATGCCGCCACCCCAGGAGCAGAATTACACCCAGTGTTCTGCAAGATGGCATCAAACAGTTGGAAACGTTCTGCAGGCTGTTTGTCCAAATTTGGCGGTCCACAGTAAAATGCAAAATAGATATAAAAATACTAATTAACCAGTAGAATCTTTATTACTCATTAATGACAACGCATTATATTAAAATTAATCATTTAAAACCAAGGCATACATTCAGAATTCGCAATTCTGTGAATTTGTTGTCAGCTTTCAACGTGCCTGTTTCGGATCTTCATTCCTAGTGACGTCAGCCCCGATGATGGCGTGGCTTTCTCTTAAGCCACGCGATGAAGGAGAGTTATTCTTGCCATTGCTCCAATCTCTGGAGGCTGCGTTGAGCGAAACGAAGAGAGAAGGCATGGCATAAAGAGCGCCTCGCTTTGATTGTTCTGCAGAACATACGTGTTTTAATTTTTGGTGTGCGCGCGTGTTGCGACGTACGTTGCACTTTTAAGCACTTTCTGTTTCCGTCGCCGCTGCTCTATCTGGATTTATGATCCGGACAATTCAAGACAACGTGTAGTGATCAAATAGCTCATCCAAACTATTGATTATTATGTTTATTAACCCTCCGTTAGTCACAATCAAAGAGAATTTGATTGTCTTCCGATGATTCATTAAAGACAAAATTTAGCAGCGTGGAATTAACCGAGTTTCCGTTGTCAGTAAAAGATTGTCCCATGCTCATCCAACTGGTACAGCAGCCGGGACTTACGTATTAACGCCACCGCAGCTACAGATTTGGCGATTTTTAAGTGCCGCCAAATTTGGCGGGTTTTGTACTTACGTATTAACGCCAATTTGGCGGTTTTTGTAAACAAGATTGCTCTTTATTGGCGCATTACCGCCAATCTGTAGCCTCGGTGGCGTTAATACGTAAGTACCCAGCAGCCGCAGTGGTTGTGAGAGCAGGGGCATGGGGAAGCTTTCTGTCAGTAAAAGATGGATATCAACTCCTAAAGCTCAGAGAGATTTTATTCTATTTGCAACTTCTTATTTGTGCGAAGCTGGGCTCTCGACAGTTGTCATAAAATCGAAGTATGGCGTGAATATCGCGAGAAAAAGCATCAAAAATCATGTCAAAATCATAAAAAATATCAAAATAACACGTCGAAAAATAATATTGCGTGAAAATAAATGTGGAAAAGAAAATAAGGGTCCCAGTTTAATTTCATGATTTAAGAAAATGTGTAGTGATCAAAAAGCTCATCCAAACCGTTGATTATTATACACAGTGGTCATAAATTATTGAACCCATTTCAAAAATTAATAAAAAAACTAATAATATTACAACTAATGTTCTTTTTTCAATGAGAGCGCATTTTAAAAAGTTCTTTTTCAGATAGGTAACGCGCCGTCACAGCGGTCTAGGTGGTCGTAAATTATTGGAAATCTCCCATTTTTGAGAGCCATTATCTGAGAAACTATTAAAGGCAGAAGAAAAATAAAAGCTTGTTTTAAAGGGAATTTTACGCTCTTTAATTTGCTAAATCAATTGTAATTCGAAAACTGAATTGTTTTCGGTATATTCAAGAAAAACTAAAAAAGGAAACTAGAAAACGCGCATCTGCTTCTGCTAATCGGTAGCCATTGCGTATGGAAATCTCTCGCTGTAGCAAATTTAGACCGCCATATTGGTACGCCACACATCTGGAAAGAAAACTTTTTTATTTACTCTCTCATTTAAAAAAAACACAGTTTTAAACATTATTAGTTTTTTTTATTATTAATTTTTGAAATGGGTTCAATAATTTATGACTACCCTGCATTTATTAACCCTTCGTCAGTCGCGATCACTTTCATCCTCAGATGCTCGCAATGGAACTCGCGGATATAAAATATATTCTATCATGTTTCCCTTCGGTTGTGATAATTTTTACTTTATAACTAAAATACTCAGTCTAATGATAATGTAACGGAAAATTCTGTAAAAAAAATTCAAATCGTAATGCGTTAAAAACAGCAAAAGGATGCAGACTGAACGTGTATCTATTAGATGATGCGACTAATGGAGGGTTAAACTCTGTTCAATAAACTTTTACATGGCCTAACATTTAATTTATTTTTACTTACACTATACAAAAATAATTGATCTTTGCGCAAAAAGTACTTGGAGTTGCATAACAAGTATTTGGGTCTTACATAGGATTGGAGTCATAAAATCGGGATTCGGCAGGGGCGCGGTAAATCGGAGAAGTTCGGAAGCCCCTGCCATACGTCACGTTTGCTAAATCCCGTCCGAGATTACTTCATCAACTTCAACCAACCATAGAGAAATTCAAAGTGAGTGAACGAACCGCTCATAAGAGGCGGTGGTCATAAAGTATTCCTTCGCCCAGGAATAGATCCCATACCTTCGTATGAAGGGACATTGTTCCTTGCATGTGGGTTCGTCGCTCTATTCAAGGCAACAGAAGAGGGATTGAGAAAGGAAAAAATCCAATTACGTCTTTTCCGTATATGTAAGGAACTAATGTATTAATGCCAAAGGTCTCGGATTCTGGGAATGGAATTTTTGTTCCCTCTCGGCCTTTTCGCGTTAATCTTCAATAGTTGGAAGTTAAATATATTTCTTAGAAAACTGAAATTGGTTTGTTTCATTTTTACAGTTCAAATGTCAATCGCAGATACTATATATAATTGCCTGTAGTTATAATTTTAAAACAAAAATGAACCGATTTACTTAAATATAAAAAATATGGTTATGAAGTGAGCATTTTGATGCATACATTATTTTAAGAAATGGTAGTTAGGCATTCATTTATGAAGAGTCTGCAAAAATAAATAAATTAAAATGAAATAAAAAACAATAGCTTAATAAAATTAACTAATTAATAATTTATATGACTCATTCAACAATGGAATTTTTCATTTTTAAATAATTGTTCCAAATTTAAACAAATTCAATATAATATTACAAATAGCAAGACGCAATGGATTCAAAAATTAAATCGGTGCAACATATTTGAGGCGCATCAAGTAAGCATGAAATTGACTCCATCGTATTAACTTTAGATAAGCAACAAAATTGAGGAATAAAAATGATTACCAATTTACCCGTACGTTTTGTTACAACAGAACGAGTAGCAAAAATATATGTAAGAACTATTTGCATTTATGAAATATATTAACACTTTGGAAGCGGGAAATGTAAAAATACGTTTTTCTCGAATTAGCCAACATCAAAATTTCAGTTCAAGAATTTGACTTGCGTACTGCAGGATGCGTCCACTTTTTCTTTTATGGTATAAACATTGTCTAGAGCAGGCACAGATACGGTTTGTCTTTTTATTTGAGCTTGCATCTAATTCGTATCCCGCACACAATGTGTTAAAACAATCCAACACATATTATTTATCGTTATTCATAATTAACTTCTGATGCAGGCATAGCATTATGTTACATTTTCAGGATATATATTACACTTATTCTGTTTCCGCTATTACTTGGAAAGTTCATAAAAAAATATTTCATTCAACATCTATATATATATAATTCTCTTACGTGGCGACAAAAAAAGGGGTCGAATTTCTTAATCACCGTTTGGCAACAGCTCGCAAGTTTGTTTTGTTTACATTCGATTCGGCGAATTTAGTTTGATTTGATCAGAGGCAACGAAATTTTTCAAAATGAGTTTAAGTCGGGCAGTTTAAATTATAAATCGAAATCGTCGAAAAAGAGAACTGTTGAACAACTTAAACTGTTGAGGAATGTTTAGTAAGACGATCCAATCGGAATGTACAAAATAGAGTCAAGCGTTTTCGTGTACGGAACGAATATTCCGAGCTACAGGAACATAGTTGGCTATGACAGGACTCTGTTCTTTTATCCATGTCACGAAGATTTTTCTGAGGTTTTAACACATAAATATGCACCCAGCGAGAAAAATTATATCTTTCTTAGCTAAATAATTATTGCAGAGTGTGTGCATACATATGGCGAAGCTTTTCTGAGCAACAGTTCATTGAGAAGTGTGGATATTTAGAAGTTTGTTGGAATGAAGTTAGGACTAATGAAACTGTTGAAAAACATTCAATTATGTGTGTTGTGTGTGTGTTATAAGTTTTAAGTGCCTGATTTCTGACTGATGAAAATAATTTTTATTTGTAAACAACTTATATATTTTAGCATTCAAATTTCTTTCTAACATTTACATATATATGGTATAAAGGTAAAATTTTAATTTTATAATTTGATTATTTAATTTTTAGTAATTGAAAGTTTGGTTTTAATTTTTTAAAAAGAATTTAGTTAGAACTTCCTGCTATTGAAATCATTTAAATTTAATTTTAGTAATTAATGTATTTATAATTTCCTATTACTACCAGGCACTCATGACTGTAAAGCGAGCTGGAATCATGTTTTGTTGAAAATATGTTTTTTTTCATTAATCTGCAAATAGCACTTACATGTTAAATAAATTATTTTAAATTAATCTAGTTTCATGTAAAAAATGAATTTTCCATACACTTTTCAAATTTAGCATTTTTTTTTTTTTTTTTGCTATTTTATAAGAGTTTGAAATTTCCATTTAAAATCGATTATCCATCATAAACATTATTTTTAACTTTCAAAATATTTTATTCTACATTTCACTTAGTTAATATTTTGTATTATTTATTTGAATTATTTTTTGAACAACGCCTCTTTATCCATTGTTTAAGCATAAGGTATTCTTTTAAAGACGAAGCCTTTATTTGTAAGTGTCGTTGTAATTAAGATTTTATACAATTATTTTCGTTGTTTATCCTCTCACCGTCAATGTTAGCTACTTAGGTAGATCTTTTTTTGAACTAAAATCCTGGCAATGTGCAAGCCTGGGTCGTGATACGCACTTCTTGCCAAAGAAAGGAAAACAATTCTGATCTCAGCGCCCTTTATTTTCTTAACTTTTTATAAGCTTTTATTTGACTTGACCTTTTTCGTGTTTGTAATCGATTTTTCACTCGCTTCCTGTTCAAGAATTTTGAAATTTTGTACACTCGAGTGCTGTCGATATGACAATATGCAATTTTAATACTTTCAGAACTTTATTATCAATTAATCGATAGATTTAAATAAATTTTGATTTCATTCCAGCTTTGCCACCTGGTATTTAATTTGAAATAAAATTCATTTCAAGATTCAATAATATTGGTTATAATCTATACTTATAAAAGGCAATGTTTGTGTGTATACGTGTGTGCGATGTCCAGACGAATATATCGCACTTACAGCCATGAAATTTGTCACACAGGTAGTCTTAATGGTGACTATGGCACCTTGAAGCCGGAATTGTAAAATTTAATCTAGAAATTTTTTATTTAATATTTTGTGTTGTTTTGGGTAGTTTTTTGCGCTTATTTTTAAATAAAATCGGTTTTGATAATCGTAGGAATAAAAATAGATACACCATCGGAAAGAACAAACAATTTTTTTTCTAATGAAGTTGGTTTTGAATTTCTAACCTAATTTACTGAATATTGAGAAATTTTTGAAAAATAGTTGCTTTTATGTTAATTTTTCATTTGCATTTCTTAAAATTCTTGTATCCGACGCTCTAATAACGCTATCAATTTCAAATTTTTTTCAGCTTCCAACTGGAACGTTTTTGTCGGATTTAAAACAATAACCGTTAAAAAACCTTTTTCTATTTTTTTAAATTAATTTTTCCCTGATCACAGTTCAGTTTTTTTTTTGCTAGCGGTCTTCTCAGCGAGACATTCACCGGAATGACGTTCTCCGCTCCCAAAATGCATTGTAGCAATTTCATTGGCTGGCGGAGAAGAACGCAGGGGACGTCATAACCTTTAACTGAATGACTCAATAATTATTTTCGGCAGTGTCTTAACAGGTTTATTTGTCTCGCATATTTCGCTTGATGTCGAATAATAATTTTCACGTTGCAATTTTTTAATATTGTTTTGGATTATTGTACTCGGTACTGTTTTACTAAAAATCAATGTGTATCTTGTGTTTTTGTTTTGTTTAAAAACTTTTTACATTTAATTGGTGGTAATTGTGGGCGTCTCTCTTTTTTTCATTTTGTTGAAGTCCTGATTCCACGGGCAACGCCGTGCGCGTACTGCTAGTGAATTATAAATTAAAGACTAAAGAGTAGGAGATAATGAGAAAAAAACCCAAATTTCTATTTTTTTAGTACACTAAATAAAATGTGTGCTTTTAAAAATTATTTTCTAACTGACTTGTTTAGAATGTTTTATTTCTCAATCAAAAATTTGCAACCTTTATTTCCGATTTCGATTGACTCTTTCGAAACTCGCACTAATCAAGAAAATTTTTACAAGATAACTGGGTGCAATTATCCAATTGTTTAGCAATCCTCATTTTATGCATTTTGTGTTCACTATTACAAACCATATCCAAGTGTGTCCAATTTTAACAACAATTGCAATTCGTTGCACTATAGATTACTTATACTAAAGTAATTAATTTTCAAAAGATGCAACATCAGAATTCTTTTTCTGCAATGGTTCGCGAAATGCAGTTATAACTCAAAATGTAATCTCATCGAAATTGATTAAAAGCTGCATGAATACGTCCAATTTGCTTTATAAATATCTCCATACAGCTTTCCTGATGCATTAAATAATTTCAAAAAACAGACGTTGAGACATTTAACCCCTTAGCAGACGATTTTTTAATCTCCCAATTAGATGCCACCAAACATTTGGGATATTTTTTATTATTTCAATCTATTTAAGATGGGAAAGGATACTCGAAGCATTTAAGCGTGCCCAGGTGATTTTTGTATTTAAAATTATTTGTTACGTTGACTTAAATACCGATTTAAATAGAAAAAAATCTGTTATTCGATGCAAAGACGTCATTGTATGTTAAGGGGGTAAAATTCATTCAATTACATCTCACTTGTTCCTTGACTGAAACTTAAACATTTACAAATATATCTCATGCATTCGGATAAATACTTAAAGACAATTACATAGATGGAAAAATGCATTTATATGAACATTTAAATTTATTTTTGCAGAAATGCGCGCGTCTCATAAATTAACAAAGAGAAATAACCATCTCGTTATTGCATTCCCCACGGTTTCATGAGAAAGGGTTTTTAAACTTTGAGTGAGGTGCGAATTCGGTGTAATGAGCATCTCGAATGAAGTGGGAGCGGAGGAAACAGAAAGGGTACACAGAATTACTTATTAAACGTCATTAGTGCTATGCAGTCACAACTAGGGCATGCTTGTACAGTTGGCCCTTAATTGTACGGGTCCGCAAATTGTTATTCCAGCCACGTTCGTGCAACAAGCGCGCCTCTTTCAGCAGAGATAAGGGAATCGAGGGAATTACGAGTTCAAATAGGAGTAGAAATAAAGGAGCAACCGATTTGGAATATTGCGAAAAGGAAGAAAGTTACTTATTCCGTGTGAAAAATATATGTTCAAGATTTTTCAGTTTTTAAAACCAGGTAGCATTTAAAACAAGAAGTAGGTTAATTAATTTTGGTTAGAGTAACGTCCTGTTTTCAAATTTCAAACCAACCAATTTCGGAAGACACCTCGTAATTTTGAATCGAATCAGTCCGAACACCAGCGGCAGATGTTTGACCAGACCGGACACATCGTCGCTTAACAAGCAACACCACCCATCTCAGTTTTTTGAAATTTCGAAGAGGAAGAAAATACTCAGTTTTTCGCAACCAATAACGAAAATTTCTGAATTTGTTTAACATCTGTTATGAAAATGAGACCGCATGTTCCTAAAAGATTCAGAAATGTTCTTTATTGGTTGCGAAAAATTGAGCATTTTCTTCCCCTTTGAAATTTCAAAAATTTGAGATGGGTGGTGATACTTGTTAAGCGACGACATACATTTGAGATAGGTGGTGTTACTTGTTAAGCGACGACATCCATTTGAGATGGGTGGTGTTACTTGTTAAGCGACGACATACTAGATTTCCCATGCTACATTAAAGTGGGCTTGGAAGTGCCCTTGGAAATAATTATAATCAGTTTTTGAGTATTTTACAAAAGTACGATAAAATAAAAAAGGAACATTCATGCTTATTAGCACTTCAAGACAGAAACACACAAGGTGATTCGGAGCTCCAACGACAAACATCAAGGGATGATTGCACACGTCAAGGCAAACAACTTTCGCAATATAACATGAGGATAACACGAAATATGGTAAACTATTTAATTTGTCATCAAACCACAGTCATATGAATGAAAACATATGATTGGGCATTTCATCTAATAGCTAACGGGTCTTTTCTGGTACCCCCGGTTGGGTTGGAAGACTTCACTTTTTCCGCACGTTAACAACGGGAAAAGTGACGTCTCCCAACCCAACCGGGGGTACCAGAATAGACCCCTAAGTCACGTTGTCTTTCGCTGTGCTATGACGTCACATCCTTCTTCCCTACTGCAAAATGCGCAATGAATTCCAAACTTATACTGGTGTGGCGCACTTGAAGGGTGTCACGTGAGAAGGAATGGACTCCATTGAATATTCGGAATTCCGAATGAATTATTTCTGCATTATCGGGATGACTTTGTTGAAATTTGACTAAAGCAATTTCAAACAACTAAAAAAAGAAGGCATTTTTAAATGTCTTTTTTTTCGACAGATGCATCATCGTTTTAAAGATTTATAAAAATTACTTTTTTTGCATAGAGAACAAATCTGTATTTTTGCGTTTAATGCGTTAACATTACTAAACACAACGGACATAATTTTTTTCTCTAATATTCTCCTCTAAATTCGACTTTTCTGAAGGATGTTGCAATTTGTTCGCAGAAAATACACTACATAAAAAAGGAAAAAATTACTAGAACCTCCGGAATTTATTCAAGTATACAAAATCTCTATTAAGAATTATAAACGAAAAATCCTTTGAAGAGGTTAGTTTCCGTTTCAAAAATCATTTGCCAAAATGAATACGGAATAGCGTACTTATTCATCATCTGCACTTACAAAACTCTAAAATAGCTTTTTTTTTATACTCTCTATATTTATTAACTAGAAAATCACCCGTCATAGTGTGACGGGTGCAAATTGCCTCTTCATTAGAGACATTTCCCGTCAAATTTGACGTGTTTAAATAGATATATATGCGAGAGAAATGTTTAACATCGATTGGAAACAAATAAAATAAACATATGTTTTATGACAGGAAATATATTTTTTATTTACATATTTCTTTATTCAGAAACCTCTCGGCAAACACCATTCCGTGTGAAGTATTTTTGTTTAACAATTTTCCTTGTACTCTAGATGTCTAATCAAAACAAAGCACTTCTCTGCTTGTCAAACGTTGCCAAAAATATTATCAAATTATATCATAACGATTGCAATAAATAATCAGATCAATAAACCATATCACGCACATGATAAATTGACTGATAAAACCACTGACGTAATTTACTACTTTCTATTAAAAAACGGAAAATTAATTTGAAATATAGGATTAATATAATTTAACATTTCTCGGGAACTATTGATCATAACGAGATACATTTTATATCAATCGATAGAAAATTTTATTTCACTATTTTAGAGAAATTTGAAATTAGAACCACAATTACTCTTTTAAATTTGGAATCACTGAAATTTAGGTTCTCTAACGATGAAATAATGCTGTTTAACGTCTCGCAGTGGTATGGCGCGAGTTTTATTGTGGGTGACGTCAGAGCGTGACCGAGAGACAGATCTGGGCTATTATATTAGTAATATGCATTCTAATTTTTAAATTACTTTAGGTCCATTGAATAAATGATTTCAAAGAAATATAGGAGCGTTATAAAATATCGCATATATGAATCTCCCAAGCATTCAATAGCATTAGAGAAGTCAATTATGATTTCAGATCCAGATCTGAACTTCATCGCAAGTCAGAACTAAGCTCCTAAGCGAAAGGGTGAGGACATGCGCACCGCATCTACAACCCATTCAAGCAGCGAATGGCTACCAGGGTCACCTTCATACTCGCAATTTTTGGCGAACAGACTCATTCATAAAAAAAACCCCACCAAATCTCCCATCAGCCGAAACTATCAGATGGTTAACGCGACATACGCAGCCAACAGGATCTCTAATTGCATCCATTTCCTTTACAACGATTCACCAAACTGGCATTTAAAAAGTCCAACTCGGGACGAATAGACATTGATGGTTTGATCCGCCCCAGAGGAGGATCCGTGCAAGGTGGTCGAAACAATTCGCTTTATATTCACCTAATAATCCGTTTTCTTGGTCGGGACGGAAAAACAAACGTCATTGGCGCCAGATCGGAAGAGATTGGCGAGTTTCCGCGCTCCACTTGGCAACCCCGGGGTGGCAAAGAGTGAGGAAGCACTGCTGCTGGAGAAGATGCAAGGGAATTGTTCCTCAGGTGAACGATGACACGTTCTTCACCGCGATCCGCACTGGAATAATTCCAAGGTTTCGGGCAAGGGGGTGAGTGTTAAAAACCTCATTTGTTTTTGATTACCTGTTTGCTGCATTGCATCTTTATGAATGCCGACGAGTGTCTTTCTGTTTTTCGCGTGGGAAAGACCCTGGCACTGAGATTTGGTAGCTAGCTGACTGTTCCCTGGCATATTCCCTGTCTCGTTGTTTTCTGTTTTTTCATGAAACGTCAGGGGAAATGCAAAGTACTTTTAAAATGTCTTCTGCGCCGTCAGATGTTGACTTTGGCACAGGTTCATGGCGATTCAGGGGAGTGTGACGGTTCGCCAGGATAATCGTAAACACCGGTTCCCGGTATGTGCTTGGATGCTTCTTTCTAACCGCCTCGAAGCAACCTCTTTAAAGAGTAATTAATTCGTCTTGGTGAAAATACCGATTAAGATAAAATTCACGCTTTTCTTGAACCGTTTTGAAATATTTTCGGATCTTTGTAGAGCGACATGGTTTTATTTTAAGATTAATATGTTAGTTCATAATTAATGTGCGACCAACGCGGCTCTTGAATAGGAAAAGAAGTTTTTCATTTTTAATGTAAATGTTCCAATCTTGTTGAAGAAACTGCTAAATATTCCTCATGGAAAAGAGAAAGAAATAAGATCCAGAAAAACGCAAGAGCTATTGTCTTTTTTGAAAAAGAAATCTCGGACCAAAAGCATAATTGCATTATTCTCTAGAAACAGTCAGTTTTGAATTTCTCAAAAGCTTTCAATAACCTGAAAGAAACTGCGGCTTTAAGTAAGTCGTAAAAAGAAGTGGCTTAAAAATGTTTAGATTCCTGATAAATGACGACGCATTTGTGCGTCGATTTACAAAAAGATCATAAACCTAAAATCTTGCCGCGAGTAAAATTTTACGAAGAGAGAAAATCAAGTGATTTAGTCCTTCTTTCATGAAAGCCATTTCAAAATAGAAAAAAAAGCTCACTCTATATGACATAGTATGAATTATTTTATGTTATTTGGAATTTTATTTAAAATAAGATCTAAAAGAAAAAATATATTTTAAATTTTACGCAGCTATATGAAACCTTTCTTACATATTACCGTTCCTCACTCACATATATAAAGAATCATAAAGGATATCACATTTTACAGATTACTGTAAAGTAAAACCTCCAGGTGGGAAAGTTTTCGTGAAGTTTTACTGACTCATCACAATTTGTCTTATAAATATCAATGAAGAATCCTCATTATTTACATACTTAAAATACGCCAACCTGATTTAAACGATGACATGCGTGGTAGTGTACATAAAGCGCAATATTAGCCCTAACTGTCAGCCATTTGTTTAAGATGGAGGATACATTTATTAACATCTTTATCTGATTTTACTTTAAAATGTTAAAGATCTAAAAATATAAAACTGTAAATAACATCACTTGGAAAAAAAATGCACAGAAAATGCTAATACCCGAGAGAATACTGTTAAAATTATTCCTCAGAACTTGAAACTAAAATATTGCGCTTTTCCTCCATGTAGAGGCCGCAGATATTAATTTTATTAAAAGGCAAATGTGCCTTGCGACTTTATTTGTAAAATTTTCAAATTAATGAATGAGAATTTTTATGTGGGGAATATGATAAAGACTTTAATAGCAAGGTAGCAAAAAGAAAAACACTACATTTTAAAATTCGTATAAAACTTTAAAAAATAAAGAGTTCGAGGAATCAAAATTAAAAGCCATCTAATTACGAAATATAGACAAAAGAATAAATAAAAAGACTCGTATGAAAATATTTCAGAATATCTTAAAAGTTAGCTCATGATTAAAAGAAGCAAAAATTCGCATTCTGAATAAAATTGCATCTAATTTTTGGTTTACTTTCTAGGGGCGAGTTTCATATTTTAGAAGAAGATTCATTTGAATTAATCGCAGAAAAAATAAACTAAAATATAATGCACAAAATCAAACTTGGGAAATTACAATAGAAAAATATAAACAGTATCGCAGGTCACAAATGGTATTCACCGGCAGTTGTTACTACTTTTATATAAATATAAAATAAAACTACAAATTCAACAGATTTAATTGCTTGAATTAAAATATAAATTGAAACAGAATTTAAAGCTTGCATTTTAATTTATTTCTGGTATCTTGTGTGTAGATAAAACTGGTTCACTGAGGCTTGAAACTTGATTTGAATAGATGAAAATTCCGATGCGCAGAAACGAAACTTATAATATTCACAAAGAAATAATGGGTTAACTTGTTAAGTAAATAAAAAATACACTAGAGGAATTTCAAATAAATAGCAAATACGTAGTTAGAGATTTTTCTATGCTTTGAATACATTTTATTGGCTTTGCAAACTGCTGGAAATCAAGATATTTTCAAGCAGAAATACGTTTCAAGTATAAATTTCTCCAAAGGATGTTTCTGTTTAACATTTCCTTTAATTTCCAGTTTTCGTGAACATAAATGCGGCTTTTCATTGTGGATGAAATTTATATATATATATTTTTATTTAGAATGTAATTTAATTGAACCCATTTCATTTGGAAATAAATAAATCAAATCAGTTTGTATAAAATATTACCGAAATGTACTAACGTAAAAAAGAAATAAAAATAACCTTAAAACACGAAAAATAAGTTAATAATTTATACAAAAGCATTTATTATTATCCGTAAATTATTCCCGGTATTAATAAAGTACGGTGTGATATTCTTAACGAATAAAAAACATATATTTGTAGAATTATTAAAATATTTAAAGAAAAGAATTAATTAGATTAAAAAATCGTTTGGTCATAAAAGAAATTAATTTAAAAATATCGTTTGGTTCAAAAATAATTAGTAAATTATACAAAAGCATTTATTATTATCGGTAAATTATTCCCAGTATTAATGAAGTACTGATATATTTACATGGATA
This sequence comes from Araneus ventricosus, assembly GCA_013235015.1. Lineage (NCBI taxonomy): Eukaryota > Metazoa > Arthropoda > Arachnida > Araneae > Araneidae > Araneus > Araneus ventricosus. Next base: position 90,288 of record BGPR01002537.1, on the reverse strand, counting down.
TGATTGCTTTTCGTCAAATAAAACAAGCAGTTCGAAATCCCTCAAAAATAATATATTACTCAAAAATACTTACGAAAATTACGTTTTAAGAATAGAAATAAAATCATTATGCAGATGCAAGAAGAAGGTTTGCTATTGTTTGTATTACTGAATCAAACAAAATCAAATATTTATATCTAGACTCTCGAATAAACTATTTTATAATATATACTTTAATAAAGCACTAACATTGTTTAAAATGCAAGTTTTTTCGAAGTGCATTTGCTTTTATATAGAAAATGAATACATAATCTAGCAAGTGTTTGTCGAAGAACCAACGTTTTTTCCCTACAAGGTATAGATTCGAGCAGGAAAACAACTTTTAAGTGTAAATGATGCCAAATTATTGCTTCGTAAGGAAAACATGTTTTCGAGAAATATGACATTAAGAAAGTCAACTTAAGAGCATAAATTATGCATGTTTTATTTTAAGATTCTAAAAACAGTTGTCTATTGAATAATTAATACTGGATTAAACAGAATAATCGTAAAAGGTATAATCGATCCAATTCTGCAAATCTAAATTGAATTTTAAAACAGGTACGAAGCTGAAAACAAATGGAATTCATTTATTATGTAATTTGACTTGAGTGTTTCAATAACAATATCAGAAGCATTTCTTTTTAAAATATTCCAAAGTATTCAGAATTCAAATTCTAAGTTATTGAAATTATATTCAATTTAAGAGGATTTATTGGAATGAGATATAAAGAGTAACAAAACTCACGGTGTTTAAAAAAAGTCTGAAATTTCCTTTTATTTTTAAGAAATTTAAAACGAATTTAGATATTGGAAAATGAAAAGAGAAAACCATGAATAGATATTTGTACATAAATGTTTTTTTTTTCATTTTGAATAAAAAATTATATATATATATATATTTCTAACCAAGACTCTAACGGAAAATAGCCAAAAAGAAAACTGGTTTTCATATGTGACAAAATAACCGACAGTTATTTTTGAAAATGCTCAAAATCAGATTTTTTTTCTATAGATAGTTTCCATAAGGTGATATATGATATCATTAAATATATTAATCGGGTATTGCGATTTCTTAGATAGCAGCTTAAGATAGCTTCTTCAGTAAAAATTACTAACAAAATAAAAACATTTAATGAAGTTTAGATTTTCTTGTTTTAATTCTTCACCATAAAATATAACTGAACGGGAAACAGCTGTCATTTTTAAAGAATAACTTAAGACACAAGTCTTCTGGTTAAATGGTTACACATACATTTTAAAGCAATTCTACAGTTACCATCTATCAGGATAGTCGATTGTTATATAATTCAAGATCCAATCGACCGATCAACAGATACACTACACTCCTAATAGATACATTCCTCCAATAATTGAAAATTAATCAGATACTCTGATTAAATTTCAATGATTTCCATTCGAGAAATTTATCTGACTTAACGCCAAGCATTATTCCATAAAATAATCTTACGATACATATGTATTTAAGGTTGCAATTAAGACTGCGATTTATGTGAAAGCTCTTGGAGTTACAGGAAATTTACATTATTTGTACTTTACATTTAGGAAGAGGTGATATTTTTGAACATGAACGTAGATTATAGGCATCAATTATTTTGTAGAAAAGGAGTATATGTCATTAGAAACCCAGTACAAAATTTAATTAATGATAGGCTTCGATACTCTTTAATATCTTCAAAAACATTAAAAAACGTGTTTATGTTTAGATTTTCTTTAAATTAAAATTATTCTTAGCGAAAATCATTTTAATCTGTGGGAGGAAAATCCAAAAGATTATGTCCTTTTTTTGGATCGCTGAATTGTTGCTCATATTAAATAAATAAGAATCGATCAAAGAAAACATTAACCCTTCTTTGCATGATTTTTTCTTTATTGGTGAAATAAATCAAGGTGATATAATTCATGTTCAAAATTAAAGGAAAAATGGTTAAAAAAATCTTAGTATATATTTATAGTATAAATTTAGCAAAAAACAATATGATGGAAATTTCCATCATCATGCAAAGTTAGATTAAACGCAAACTTTTTCAGAAATTGCTCTAAAAATAACAGAAACACATGTTACAAACCTTTCATCCACATCACTTTTTTAGCAATAGAAACTCAAATATAATAAAACAAAATAAAAAACGAAATCATACGTTTATTGCAACTACAACAAACAGCGGAATGACAACTTCAAGCTCGTTTTACTGATAGTGACACTTGCTTATTTTTGACAGCTATGTTTTTTTTTTTATGCAATGGACATTAAAAAGGTATCCAGACACGATCAACTTAAAGTGAACTTGTTCTTTTATATAATTTTTGGGCATTATGATGGAAATTTCCACCATCATGCAAAGAAGGGTTAAACCATTTTTCACATTACAAATTCGTTCCTAAAGAGTTAAAACTGACAAATAAACAAATACGCATATCTGTATCGTATACCTCGAAATTTTATTATTCATCGTTCCTGCCGTGCCACTTGATAATCAAGTTTCTTTGAGGAAAAATACTTTTTTATTACTTTAACAACGCAAATGATACAGATGATAATTTTCCTGCATCATTTAGAGAGTGACACATATATCTTGAAACAGGCGATTATATTTTCACAATGTATCACAGAACCATTTATTTTTTGAAAAGTGCTTTCCTAAAATTCTACCTCGAATTTCTAAAAAAAATGTGTATTCTATTCGTTTTTTATTTTCTGCATTCGAAATTTTTGATGATTATTTTGATTTTATGACGTGATTTTAGCTTTTATTGTCTGTGTTAACATTACATGCTTTAAATGCAGTTTCTACTTTCATCATAATTTGGACTAGCATAACTAAATCTGGTTCACTCTATTAAACCCCAACTAACCAAAACCAGTTAATTTTGAACTGGAAATTGATAAAAAAAATTGAACATAAATGCGATAATGTTTTCTGAAAATGGGTTAAATCTAGCAGAAATTAGTAAAATGTATGAATAAATAATTCTTAAAATAACCTTGTTTTCTTTTTATGATCCTTTAACTTGACAAGCAGACGAAAACAGTGACAAAAATATGGTGGAAATTCTGGTTTGTCTATAAAATTCAACAGGCTAGTCTACAAATTACTAATTTGTCCATCCAAAATAGATATTATTACAGATCAATTAAAAAAACTCGTGTATAATTTCAGTACCTTATATAATATGTAAAGAAGAAATGTATACGTATAAATGAAAAACATAAAATTCTATCAAAAGATTTCCTGCACTTTTGAAAATAGTTTCCAAAGTGTCGCACAATTTCTTTTTCATTTTTTCCCTATTTAATAATAAAAAAATATTTTTAATAACATTAGATATCTTCTCTGTTTTTTTGATAACATAATTTTTTTCTGCTTCTAGTTTCTGAATAAAAGATTTCGATAATGATATTTTTATGTAATCGATAATTGCATTTATACTAAATTTAAGAAATAGCAAATGAGGAATTATGAATAAATCGATTTATCAACATCGATTTTAATAATAATTATATAAATTACTAGGGGGTTACACACCCTACTCGCTCCGCTCGTCAACCCCCAAGAATCACGTTGTGATTCTTTTGGGATAATTACGTGATCACAGCTCGCTTTGCTCGCTCGCCACACAGTTATGAGTGTCTGCTAGTAATAGGAAATAATAGATACATTAATTACTAAAAGTAAATTTAAATTATTTGAAATAGCATAAACTTCCAACATTAATTTTTCATCAATTACTAAACTAAATAATCAATTTCTACAATTAAATTTTTCTGATAGCAGATTATATATATATATATATATATATATGTGAAAGAAATTTGAATGCTAAAATGTATAATTATAAGATGCTTACAAATAAAAATTATTTACATCAATCAGAAATCGGACATTTAAAACTTCTTGGTATACACAATTGAATATTTCTTCAACAGTTTCATTAGCCCAAATTTCGTTCCAACAAACTTCTTAATATCCACTCTTCTCATGAATTATTTCTGAAAAAAGTTTCGCCACATGTATACACACTCACTGCAAAAATTATTTAGCCAAAAAAGTTATAACTTTTTTTCTCTGGGTAGCTATTTCTGTGTTAAAACCTCAGAAAATTTGAGTGTTCGAAAGACGATTCAACCCATTTCACAAACTTTTAGCTTAAAAAAAGGACAGTTTAAGGTGACAAATGGTTTTAAACATGTTCAGATTCACTATTAAAAATTATAACCCATAATAATTATTTACTTTTAACCTTTATAAAATTAACAAAATAGCCTTTTTTCAAAATTTCTAAAATTCTTGCTCTTTACACCAAAATTTTAAACATGCTTTTTTTTTCACTGAAATAATGTTCATAAAAGTTTCGCCACATGTATAAAAGAACAGTTTCCTGTCATAGTCCCACAACCTGCAGCTCGGCAACTTCGCTCAGTACGCATTAACGCCCGACTCTATTTTGTTCATTCCATTTGGATCGTCTTGGGAAAGATTCCTCAACAGTTTCATTAGACATATCTTCTCGTTTTCGAAGATTTCGATTTATAATCGAAACTGCCCAACTTAAACTCATTTTGAAAAATTTCGTTGTCCCGGATCAAATCAAACTAAATTCGCCGATTCAAATGCAAACGATCTAAATTTGCGAACTGTTGTCAAACGGCGATTAAGAAATTCGATCCTTTTTTGTCGCCACGTAAGTGATATTGGTTTACTCTTCGGTATTTTTATTCTAAAATTCTGAAAGAAGCATTTTAACAAACACAAGCGCCAATTATTTTACTCGAAATTATACCAATCGGAAACTATATTAATGTCATCATTTTACTCTTGTTGATTTGTTTTCTTGTAGCATTTGTGAGCAACAACTTTCTACGTTATTTTCCTTTTTCTAAATTTTTTTATCATTAATCAGGTTTCATATTTGTATCATGAATCTATGGTATTAATGCGAGTTGTAGCATTTGTGAGCAACAACTTTCTACGTTAAATTTTCCTTTTTCTAA
>BGPR01002537.1:57549-85246 GCA_013235015.1 Araneus ventricosus | reverse complement strand
TTTTTTTAATCATTAATCTGGTTTCATATTTGTACCATGAATCTATGGTATCAATGCGAGTGGTTGAAATATTTCGGCCGAGATTATATTCTCCTTTTTTATACACTGCATATCTATCCTCTTCCATATGACTGTTTAACATTTCATTTAAATCAGTTAGTTTTACATGTCGGCAAGAAATGCAGAGTGATACATTATCCTAAAAATGTGCATTTTTAATAGAGAAATTAAAGAAAAAATTCTATTTCATTTGGAAAAATCTTGTATTTTTAGCAAATTTTTCTTCTGCGTTATCGTATATTTATAATGAAATAGATCATGTCTTTTTTTAACTTTTTATAACTGTAACCCTACTTTGTCTGAAAAAATATTCAGTCCTTCCATCTATGCAGTAAAATGCTTTCACACATTCAAGTATGAAAACAAGATATTAAAATGAAGCATTGATTATTGATAATTTTCGTTCAATATATTGATTAGTGAAATTTTATATTTATTTTGTGAATTTAAATCAAGATGACTTTTTCAATTATTGTAGCTTAATAATATTGAAGTGTCTGTTGTCAATTTTGTCGCGTCTCCAAAATTAATGCATGCGACTTCGTCTTGACCTACAGTTTAAGGCGGTCTGAAATTGACAACATTTGATATGGGTCAAAATAAATGCATGTTGCTGTCTATTTTTGCTACTACACAAGACTGTTTCTCCAAAAGAGCATGCTACAAGATAGAAGTATAAATTTTATATCAGTTGCAGTATAGTTCCGAAAGATAGTTTTTAAACTTTGGAACACTATATATAAAAAATTTTCAAAATCGGGAAAACGAAAATGAAGAAAAATTGCATTCGTCTTTTTCAAGTAAATATTAAGCTCTTTCTTAAGTTACACACATAGCATTTGGTGAAAAAAATTCATAACTAGCAAAACAAATTGAGTAACAGAAAAAAAATGCTATATAATATTTTCAATACATGGTGCAATATAGCAAAAATATTGCATATTCTGTATTTATCGGAAACTGACGAATCAAACAAGGATAAATGCAAAGGATACCTATGGAAAAAAAGGGTTCTAACATAAATGGACTTAAAACAATTTTCGGTTCAATTGTTATAATCGTTTAAAGTTACGTAAATTCAAATTTAACATGTAGTTTTCTTAGAAAGAAGCTATTCCATTCAAATATCTTCATATGTTCTTTTAAAAAATGAGTATAAATTACGATTGTAAATTTCAAGATCAGAAATTTATTATCTGAAAATTATAATTTTGAACGTAAATTGGCTGGCAAAATTATTTTTAATACTAGCAATATTAATATACCTTTTCAAATACAAATATATTTTTTTTATAAAAGTTGAAACAAATTCGTTATTATTTTTGTATTTAGGAAAAAGTATGGCAACCATTTATACAAGTTCTCATCTTTTATTTTAAAAAATATATCTGTCTTTATTCCCAAATAAGTTATCAATATTTTATTATAATTAGCATAGTGCTATAAATCATCATTACAGCAAAAAAATGTCCTGCTTTGCAGCAAAATGACCGCTGTAAGCGTGATACTAACTTTAACAATAAAAGGCAAATTACCAGATTTTCTAAACTTCAGTTTAGGATGGATTTCGAAGGATGAACGTTTTACTTTCACGTTTTCGCACTGGGACCTTTCCCACCAATGAAAAGCTTTATAGGTTTGGTCTGAGTGCATCTTCTAATTCTTCTGCATATAATGAAATTGAAAATATCGAACATATTCTCTTTTTATGCAAAAAAAAATATTCACGTTTTCAAGAACAACTTCAGAGGTGATTGGAAATCGTACCACTTTCCTTCTCTTGGCTTTTTGATTTAACGAGAGACGCAGCGAGAAAAATAAATTTCTTCAGCAAATTTCAGGTCCTTAAATTTCTTTGGATCAGTTTTTGAACTTTTTTTCCTGTTTTGTCAAGTTAAAAATGATTTTAGACCTTCCTTTCTTTTCTTTGATTTTTAGATTGAAGAATAGTTGTTTGTTCCAGCATCTTCGTTTTTGCTACCCAAGGCAATCTTCTCCTTTTACGCAAGTTCTTTCTAATATGGATGTAAGAAAAATGGGGATAAAGCGACCGAATGGCAAGCAAAAATCTCAAGGCTCAATCAAAATGAAAGGATGGATTTTTAAGGCCAAAAATTCAAAAACATTGAAAAAAAGTTAATTATTAAAAATTTAAAACAGAAAGCAGGGAAGAGATAGTTTACTATATCTTTTCCGTCAGATCCATCCACCCACGTTGGGTATATCAGGGTACAGTAAATAATTAGGCAATCTAGAATTTTGGTTTTCCAACTTCCAGGTTTGGAGCATAATGGCACTGCATTCAAAGTTTTTATAAATTTTATTATACGGTTAACATTGATGATTATTAAATGTACACTTTGCAGAAAAATCTTGGCGTATTTATATATCTGTGATCAATATGATTGTAAGTTGTTGAAAAAGAAAGAAGAGTTGAAAATGAAATAAAAACATAACGTTGATTTTTTTATATAATCGGATATTTAAGAAAACTGAAAAATAAACGTTTATATTTTAACGTTTGACTTTAAGTCACGACTAATGATCTCGATTATAAGTACTTTCATATACAGCAATAAAAGAAATTCCATTGATACTTAATTTACCAAACTATTAAATGGAAGTATTAAAAAATGAAAAAGGAATTTTGATGGATAATTTTTTATTATTTCACTTCTTTCGAAGCTCTATAAAAATGCATTTTATTTTCTTTGCCAATCGAGTAAACATCAGAGTTCAAAATTTTGTTTTTACTTCTGAAATCATTCATCTTTAATTTCGTTTTCTTGATATTCAATTTGAAATTTTCTTTTTATGCTGTATTGAAGTGTGAGCTTTCCGCACTGTTAATTCATTATAATATGTTGCAATTTTTACATCTAAGATTGTGTTATAGCCATGCCAATATGATATTTATCAATGCATATTTTTCACACACGCCTACTTTTGCCTAGCTTAAATTTCATGAATACAAGTACAAAGATTTGATGTCAAAATATTTTTCTGATTTTTTTCGCGATTAATTATTAATTCTTTCACTCAAATTGTTATTGTGTTCAATAAATATTATTGTTGTATCAGATTTTATGTATTGTTAACATTAGCTTATGACGAAAACTCTAATTTTGTCCACCTATAATGGAAAAAAATCCACCAATATTTCGAGGTTTTTAATTTATTTATTTTGACGTGAAAACGTCATTACTGCAATATACTCTAAAGAAAAGAAACAGCGATATGAATCCCGCGCATGGAAATAACAAATTATTTTACGATTCTTTTATTCACAGAAACAATATTGCCACTTGCAAGAACATAGGAAAAATTTGAGCAAGTGGATAACTTAGCGACTCTCGTGCAACTAAACAAGAATAAATATTAGTTTACATTTGTTATTGCCAACGATTTGCAAATACAAATATATACAAACGCCAACGATTTCCACTACTCTATTTTTTCATTTTGTGAGGTTACTATGTTGCATTTTTTCATGGAGATGTTATTATTTCCACATATTCTGTTGTGATGTGGGTGTTAAAACAAAGGCATAGAGAAATAATAATAAACTGCTCTTTCCAGAGCAAACTTTTGCATGAAATGTACGACAGAAAATGGGAAACGGACGGTAAATGTCACCTAGGATTACGAATTATATGGAAGAGAAGAGAGCCATCCGTTAATTCGTGAAAAAATAATAACAAATGCATTATCTTGATAATTTATGGTGACAAATATCATTACGACGATGTGTTTAGAACAAGGTGTGACCCAGTTCTGCTGCTGTTGTTGGCTGTTAGTATTTAGAAGTCGTCAAGCCTTGAAAGTGTTAGCTTGTGGATAATAATTTTCCTACACGCCCGCAAATTTCCTATAATCAAACTAAATTTCACTTATTTCATCACCGAACTGAAAACTGTTCTAATATTCGACTCATTTGATTCCAAACTAATCGATTAAGAATACACATTTAGTATTAGTTTCATATTTATTTTTCATTGATTTTTTAAAATTTTTTAAGACGAAAACTATTGAAAGATATAGATCGTCCTGGTCTTACCTAGAATGAGTATACTGAATATTATAAGCTTATATACATCAACAGATGCAAATGAGCGACAGCATATTAAATGAATTAGAATTATGCCGCAACTAATACTAAATATAAGAAGATACGCATTTGCAGGCAAGAGAGACGTCCTAGCGGCCAAGGCACTGTAATCCTGATTTGTCACAGATGGCAAAATTTAAAAATTCATCATTTCATTGGTTTGTAAATCAAATGCATTTAATTTTTCTTCCTCTAAGCTTTTTATAAGGTTGTTCTTTTTTCCTGAGCCGCTTCATTTTTTGCAAGGAAAATATTTAATTAAGCAACGACTAAAACAGAATTGTCTAAGAAACAAAATTGTGAAGAAAGATTAACGCAAGCGTTCGAAACATTTAAGGAAACAAATATAAGTTTGCTATTACTTAAAGGTTAATTTGTAGAAGTTTATTTTATTTTGAGTTAAATATAAGTTTGTAGTTTATAAGTATGCAAAGAAATTTTTTCTCGTGTAATCGATTATTGATCTCAGTGTGATGTAAATAAATGTTATTTATAATTGGCATGCCAAGGTGCGACTCATAATTGAAGAGGAAAATCTGTTGTGCCACCATTACAATGTTATTATGTTCTTCGAAATAATATTATGGTGTTTTCCGAAAAACAAATTTATTGTATACTACTTGTTTTTTTAATTATTATTATTAAAAGCACCTTACGATAAGTTCCTACAAGGTTCGGTCTTTTCTTGTCTCCTGATAATGAATATAAATATGTGAGAGATGGATTTTGTAATGGAGGAGTCCAGTGTTTCAATTCAATTATTTAGCTTAACATAAGTTCATCTCTAATTAAAGCCGGACCCCCCCCCCTCAAGAAAAGAGAGAACTTACCTCGGTATATAAATGTACTTCAGGGGGGGCTCAAAATATATTTATTTTCTATATATAATTTCAGAATTATTTATTTTCTATATTTTCAGAATTGTAAGGTTTTTCTTGAAATTATTAACTGTATATTTGTATCGATTATAAATTGTATATTTGGCATGAAACCGACTCGTTCGCGCCATGTGAACGAGTCGGCTGCCTGTCTTCGGTGTGGCTTTGTTCCTTATGGCGGTGGGGCTGCCGGGGTTAAGTTTGAATACCTCGGTCTTGATTTGATAGTGCAATGGTTGACGAAATCAACAGAAATTCTTTTTCATTTCGAGTAGCGGATGAATTTATGCATGAAAGGGAGGGTAAAAATATTAGAAATGCATGGATTAGGCAAAGGATTTGATTATTGCATTTAACTTAAAATAATTTCTTGTGCGTTCATATTAAGCTAAAATTATAATTCACGTTCGCAACAATTTCGCAAAAATTTCTTTATATATATATATTATTTCTAAATTCAAACACAGTTCCCGTGCGTTTCCACATTAAAGAACAGAGAACATTTTCAGTCTTCACTCCTGTGAGCCAATTTTTTCCTCTTTTTCTTATTTTATTTGCATTAAAAATCACTCTTGGTAGAAATTCTTTTTACAGCTGTAGAGAAAGGTCGATCTTAAATTTAAAATCCACCCTCATGTTGACATTATTATTAATATCAAATAATACATGTAAGACTAATATTATAATTCCCATGCGCAACAGTTAACCAAAATGTTTGTATAATTTTCTGCAATTTTAAACGCATTTTCTATGCGCATCCACGCCAAAGTACTGAGCAAAACATTTTGCGTTTCCACTCACGTGAGGAAGTTTTCTTTCTCCTTGTATTTATTTTAGTTGCATTAAAAATCACTGTTAGAAGCAATTCATTCTATCGCTTTAGTGTCAAATCCATCTTAAATTCGAAATCCAGTTTCATATTAAAAAAAGAAACCGAAAAACGATTTTCTATTTGATTTCTAAAACGAGTTTCGTTTCTTTAATGTATCCTGTCGAGTTTACCTTATCCCGTGTCTATTCGGAACGACTCGTTCGCTACAACCAAAGCACGAATGCAACATTTTATGTTCGAAACAACCAATAAAATTTTTCTTTTGGCCGACACGCACTGCTTATTTGCACTTTTTTTTTACTGATTTTTCTTCAATATCTTCTTTCTTACAGAAAACGTTCCGCGTCTAAACATAAAACAGTAAAAGTTGGAAAAGGTCCACACGCTATCTTCCGAATATTGCACTTTCGTTTTTACACTCTTCTAACACAGATCGTGTTTAAAACGCTGTAAATATCTATTCCGATTCGACTTCACATCAATAACGCACTGAAAATAAAAACCAGATATTTGCGGGTAGTGATTTAGATGCAAATTCAACAAGTTCTTGCCGGCCGCAAAACATGCTAAAAGGCATACTTGGCAAAAGAAAAATATGCGTCTTGGCAAGCGTCCTACATCAGCTGTTATTTTACCTTTGAACATTGTTTTGACTCATGACGCACGAGAAATTAGGTTTCTGATGTCACGTGAAATTGCTAAGATGTATCAACAAGCGTTTTAGAAGGAAGTGCACGCTGGGGAATTTCTTTTATCAGAAAATGAACGGAAATTTCCATCCAAAATAATTATAAGTAAAGATCCATTTTTACTAACGATTACAGTAAAGCACCGTTCATACATCTTTCAAGAGACTGACGTAAAACGACTTATAGTCGAAATTTTACTAAACAAATTTGATTATTAGAAATTTGATGCTACTAATGCAAATTCAGTTTAAAGTATTAATTTTAAAGTTTTTAAGATAATACTACTATGGAAATCAATAATTAAATTTCAAAATTACTTACTTATTAACGCCACCGAAGCTACAGATTTGGCAGTTTTTGTACTTGCGTATTAACGCCAATTTGGCGGTTTTTGTAAACAAGATTGCTCTTTATTGGCGCATTACCGCCAATCTGTAGCCTCGGTGGCGTTAATACGTAAGTACCGTATTAATTTTAAGGTTTTTAAGATAATACTAGTATAGAAATCAATAATTAAATTTCAAAATTAAACATTAATCATAAAAGTTAGAAAAATGATACCTTTATTACATATCTTGAGTACTACTTATACATATCTTATACGCTGTATATGAATGCAGATAGACGTTTGAGTAAGGAAATCTTTAACTGCTGTCTGAGTATTAAGTACATCATTATGAATCGAATTAAATTCATCAAATGTTTTTTCACTATTCTTTTGACAACAGAAATAAGTTCGAAGTTTTTCAAAGGAGTTCATTGCGTCTTTAAAGAAAGGTGGAATAATTTCTTCATCGTCGTTTAAATTAGCACCAGACAATTTCTTTTCTATTGATTCATCAATTGTGAATAATTTTAAGTCATGATATCTTTCTTACAGTTCCCAAGCTAGGAAGGAGGAAATTTTCCCATTTTAGAACGGGGGAAAACGACGTATAACTGGAGCTTTGCGTCGTATAAACGAAGTGCTTTATCATTACAATGAATACGAATGAATCGGAACTAGGATCAAACGACGTATGAATGAGAAACGTATAAATGGAGCTTTACTGTAGTTTTAAACAGATTTTGTGTTGTAACAATATATTTTAACCATGAAACAGAAGGTAGAGAAAGAAATGCATCAACCGAAACGTAAACATCGTTAAATGGTTGCCATAGTTACAATTAAATATGTCAAATTAATGCATCAAATTCATTAATTATATCAAAAGCGCTTTTAATGCCGAAAAGAAATAGGAAAATTTAAGCGGTTATTGATTTTTCTATGGAGTTCTCCAATTATAGTCGGTGATTTCTCAAGTTGCCAGAACATGGGGAGCTTTGCTATAACGACCACATGAATAACATTGCATCTCTTAACGTATACAAAATTAATGCAGTCAGTTCAAGTTGATGCGACACACATCGAATGCATCGCGTTAATTTAACCCTTAAAGTCCCAGTGTTGCCTTCAAGCAACATAACCAATTTTATTTTCTAAAAGTTTGAGAATGAGACTGAAGTTCTAATGCCTGTTGTCGCCAATAGGAAACATACTGACATTTTTATTAAATCAATTTACAACATATAGATGGCAGTCTGGGTGCTGATAAAAAAAAATGTCGCATTATCTCTTATCAAATTATTGGCATTTTTAATCGATTTTAAAAATTCAAATCGCATTTTTTTCTTTTAAGTTTGGTTTAGTTTAGTTATATTAACTTCCCTTTTAGAGGTCAGTTTTCGGGATGGTCCCAGCCATTTTTCATCATGGATAGGTGACATTTCCATAGGCATCTCCCTCCGCTATACAAACTTCCTCACCACATCTACAAGAGAGCGTTTGACTCGGACGAATTTAATGTTCACGAGGACCGCATACACGACGGAATTTTGGAGGAATCGCGTCTCAAGACCCTCCCCAATTTCCGATCCGAAAGTCTGTCAAGTGCCCTTATCCCTTAAAGGCCCAGCGTTGCCTTTTAGCAACATACCCAATTTTGTCTTCTGAAATCTTGAGAAGAAGACTGAAGCTCTAATGCCTGCTGTTGCCAATCAGAAACTTACTGAAATTTTTATTAAATCAATTTACAACATATAGATGGCAGCCTGGGTGCTGATAAAAAAAATATAAATAAATTGATGTTTTTCACTTGAGGCTGCGTCTTTTTAGATTTGTTTGTATGCTTGAGAACACCATAATTTATTCTACAGTGTTGAAGGAAATTCCTTATCCGTATTATTTATTAAAATTCATCTGTGTTTGACATTATAGAATTTTATCAAGGACATTTTAATCAGAAACAAAGCCCCGAGTTGTTACTTGGTAACAAACTGATTTTAGCCAGAAACCATACTTAAAACAAAATAGGATTTTTTAATGAAAGTCAAGAAATGAAAGTCAAAAAACATTTTTAAATCATTTAAAAAATCGGGGTTTTAAAGGTTAATTTTAAAATCCATTTATTTTATGCTTTAGCGTTACACCACAGCCCAGAACGCGCAGTTAGGTGATGGATGACAAACCCAGTTACGTTGAGCATGCCATGCGACTACCTATACATTGGAACAGAATTTAATTATGAATTCCAGTAACTGATGTTCTGTGCAATAAAAAGTTCATCTATAAGATTTTTCTACATATCCTAGTCGCGTAGCAATACATATTAATTCACTTGCTAGTGAAGCGGCCACTCGAAGTTTCCTATGTACTGTCAACTTGAGTTGTCCCTGATTGTAGTAACTATTACAAATTTTCATATAGTGAATATGTATTTTAAATCAGATTATATTTTACAAAATTGATCAAATTGTTACATAGGTTATGTAAAAGTCGTGACGGAAACTTTTACCGCTGTAAACGCCTGATTCACTGTTTAGCTGTTTCATCTGGTTTGTAAAACGCGAATGAATTCATCAAATTCTTCTTAACTATTTTAACTATTTTTCCTTATGATGAAAGATTTGCATATCTATTTCGATTAACATACATGTGATCACTTTCAATTCAAATTTCAAGCACGAGACGTGACATTTACTAAAACTAACTAAATAATCTGACTTAACAATTAACCAAAAAATTTAGTTTAAGGTACATTTTCCTACTAATTAAAATACTGCTTTTTTACAAAGATTTTTATAAACTTTCATTTTGCTTAAAAAAATGTTTTCAAGGTTATATTAAAAAAAACCCTTTCAGACCGAAAGATTAATGTTGAGGTGAAATAAGCGGCTTATAAGAGATTATGAATTTGCAACAGGAAGGGGAGATTAAATATCCTTGAATACTAATTAATGATCTTTTAAATGCTCGAGAGGATGTTTTAATTTTACCCGAATAAAAAGACCCTCGCTTAATCCAGAAAGTAACGCAAAAAATCATGTAATTAAAGAAACTGCTGATGTTTCAAATTCAAAATGAGGCTTCTCTAAACCACATCCATTAATTAAAAAAGTAAATATAGCACAGAATAAGTTAACTGGAGTAAATAACGCGAATAGGGCAGATTGAATTGATTTAAGGCTTTAAATAATTTTTTTAGATCAGGCATCAGAATTGATTTTTTAAAGAACTAAATTACAAAAAGAATAGCGATGTTTAGTTTAGTTATATTAACGTCCCATTTTGAAAAAACACGAGGGCTATTTTGGTACGGACTTCGTCATTTTGAACCGCGGTCAATTGACCTCGACGACACCTGAGCTGGCACCCCTCTCTCCAACCTTCCGCAGCGGGAGGAGGTTTGACCCACGACTTCAGAATTAACGTTAACTAGGCCCACATACACGCAGAATCTTGAGTGGAATCGGGTTTCGAACCTGGAACCCTTCGGTCCCAAAGTCGAGACCTTACAACTAGGCTACCGCAGCCAATCGGTTTAAGAAATTGTTATTATAACTAATATACATTTATGCAGGATATTCAAAAATTGCATTTATTTTTATATGTGTATAAAAATGGAAGTTAAAATATAAACTACTTATGTTGTCTTTATATAGTTTTGTAGTCTTTGTGTTGTTGGCTTAATGTGTCTGTAGTCTTTATGTTTGACTTTTGTTGTATTTATATGCTTTATATAATACTTAGAATATAAATGTTAATGTGTCGAATAATATACATCTGAATGCTGAATAAATACACTATGTTTCTGAAATATAGAAGGTGCTACATCAATTAAATATAATTAACAGAAATCCTAAATCGGAGTACTCTCTTCGACCTTCTCGCATGCTCCCAAAACATGGCGCGTTTTGTGTTTAGATTCGTCGTATAGCGATGAGAATCCGTATGCATTTTATAAGAGTGTCTCTCCCTATTGACCGATTGAGAACAAAATGTGATAAAGATCTTCAAGTTCATTGTAGAGATCGCATTTCATACTTCTAGCTCGTTGTGGTTTTGAGTTATAATAGTCACATACACACGGAGACACTCAAAGAGAAAGAAAATGCACAGTTTTCGAATTTCATCCAAATTTTGATAGAGATCTACAAATAAATGGTGAAATGAAATCTACAAATGAATGGTGAATGGGGTAAAACCGGGTAACCGTGATTCTGGCGATATTATTTTTTCTATCTAGCAGAGAGATACTGAATGACACTCTACTAGTCAAGAAAAAGGAACAGTCATAGTGGCGTGTTGTAGCTGTTGAATTCAATGCATCTGTGAATGTTTGTTTTGAGACGTCAACTCTCTAATGTTCGTTTAATTTTAAACTATCCTTGATTAATAATCATTATAGTTATAAAAAACATATTTAGTCAAGATTACTATTCGTTTGCTAAAGATTTATACCCTATAAAAAATAAGATTTACTCCGATAATTGCGTGGTTCTATTTCGTTTTTTATAACCACTGCACTCGGGGTAAAACCGGGTACTCCAAGTGGCGCAAGACCGGGACAGTCAGTATTGACGATTCCTCCGATAAAGACGATAAAAACATATCAGACGGTGATTGTTTATAATTTAATGATGTATTTTCTAATTTAAATAAAGAAGACGCGTTATTACAATTAAAAACTGTCTTAGCTGTGGCCACGAAACCTGTAGTGGTATGTAGGAAGAAGACAACTGTTCTAGATGTGAATTTTGTAACTAACATTCTTAAATTGTCATATAAAGTAAAAATGATTGCGACTTTTCTACTGAAAATCGAGTTTTCTTAATTTCTCATAACGTTAACATGTGTACCCGGTTTTACTTCAATAGTGGGGTAAAACCGGGTAGTTTGACTTTTTTTTTTTTATAAAAAACATCATTGATAAAAGAAGTAATGAAACTGTGACTTTTCTGGAAAAATAATCGATAAAAGATTCTCCGATAAACAATGAATATTTTAATGAAATTTGACAAGCTCTCTGTCGAATATTTTATCTCCAACAGGCTTTCGAACCTTAGCTACCCGGATTTACCCCACTTCCCCTATAACTATTTCCATCTAGATCATTGCATTTTTGAGTTTTGGTGTCACATGCACGCAGATAAACAAGCAGTATTCCAAAAATGCGTTTTTCGGAATCAGGGAGGTCTGAAATGTGGAGATAAACAAAATTTCGACTTGAAATTTTTTGACGATTACAATATTTTCAATTAATATTCGTCGTACACGATAAAGCAAAAAAAAAAAAAAAAAAAAAAAACATGTTTACCTGCCAGAATTTTTTTGTGTAATCAATCGAATCTAATCAAACATAACTATTTTGCATTATAATATTAAAACCTATTATTGTATTTTTTAGCTCGAAAACTTGCATTCTATATAACAATTAGATAACAAACTAATATTTATGATATTAATCGAACTAAGTATTATATATAAAACTTGTTTGATCAATTGTTGTATAATATATATTTTAAGTTATTAATTTCATGGATATGTTTGGTTATTTATTAATTGATATAATAATTTTGAACTTATGCGTTATATTTATAGAAATAAAATTAAGCGCATCACATACATAAAATACTGAAATTGCATTCTGAAAATCATACATTCATTCTAAAAAAACTAGTACTTGAATGTATTCTAGAAGAATCCATTACAGACATCAACCAGTGTTTGAATTATGATTACATCAAAAATTAACCGATTATTTAAATTTTTACATTTGTGTTACGACTGAAAAAATGAAATCATCTCAGCAATGCGAAAAATAAGTAATCTATTTTAAAATCCTTACTTACAAAAGGATAAGATTTCTATCGATCATTAACTCTTCTATTTAAATAACGAAATCAAACACTTAAGGGTTCCGGCAAATGAAGAGCATTATGGTGTAAAAGAAATCTTCCCAGGGCTTAATGATATTCGTTCTATTTGCATAAATTTCTGAAAGCCACTAGAGTAAAGTTCACGGGGAGCATTGGAAGTGAAGTATATCTGAAACTAAGTCGCAAAGTAAACATCGAATTCTCCGCAAACGATTTTAATGCAGTTAAAGACGGTGTGTTTATCTTGGATTTTAGCAGAAACCTTAAGATTATTTTTCGCAAATTTCAAAATTAAAAACAGTGCATAAAAACTACGAACTTTCTCATTTATGCTTATTTAAAATGAGATCCAAACTTAAATATTTTGATTTCAGGGAACAATATTTGCATAGAAGATCCTTTTTGCTTTTGGAACAGCTTAACTGAAGACAACGCAATTAGGTCGGATATATAGTTGGTTCTTTACATTTCATAGAGAAGATTCGAACGTTTTCTTCAATGTCATGTAGATTGGTCACATAGTTTTTAATTTAAAATTACTTATCTATCGAAAAATTTTTGTATTTAACAAAATTTTTATACCATAGAGAAAATTATGAAAATTAGCAAAAATATGTGGATTATAAATAATGCTAAAAAATTTTATGCAATTATAGAGATTATAGAATATAAAATTTTTACATTTTATGAAGAAGATTTTATTGTTTAAATCTTTAATTGTCGTCGAATCCATTTTCCTCGACGTCATATACATGGGTCTGAATTTTTAATTTAAAATCACTGACTTTTCCATAAAATTACTGAATTTCCCATATTTTTTTATACCTGAACAGTTGATGTTTCAGAAGATAAAATTATGAAAATTAGCAGAAAAGATATTGACTATAAATAATAATAAAAAATTGTTTTATGGGGTCAAACGTTTTATGGAATTTATAGGTTTTATGAAGAAGATTTCATAATTTGAATCTTGAACTGTATCCCTTTTCTTCAACGTCATATAGATCGGTCAAAGTTTTTAATTTTTAATTTAAAATCACGTATCGCTAAAATATTGTATTTACCATATCTTTTTACATCTGAAGAATTCATGTTTCGAAAGACAGAGTTATGAAAATAAACATAAAATGTATGGATTATAAATAAAGGTAAAAGAATTTCGTTGCGTATTAACCCTCTCTAAGGCTGTGGCAAGTGTCCTTACCACCAAATTCATCAATTTTTAAGGCTGGCGTGAGGTCTCGACAAATTTGTCGATGAAACAGAAACCTAAATGCTCTAGTTTCTTATCTCAAACGTAAACGAAGTGTCTTGACTCGATATTCCCAATCCCAAAGTTATTTTATTATATCGCGACTAGAAAAAAATGGTTCTTTAAAGGGTTAAGGTTACAGTTTGAAAACCATCCAGTTTCTGAAAATCTTAAATTGAAATGTAGAAATTCACATAGCGAAATTTCATCAATGATAATCATCATATTGAGAACTATTTGGGTATTCTGCTTAACTCTTCAATCCCGAGGCGACTTTTTTCTTCTAACTCTCCTTTAAAACCGGTAATTTTTCGGAAGAAACGACATAAATTGGACTCTCCCAACCTGGGTGGTCATTGTACCCGCCACCCCACCCCTTCCTATAACTTTTCCTTAACGCGCACGGAAATGGGCTGTGGTTGGTGAGGATAATTGGACCCCCTACCGCGCTTATCTCCTCTCAGAACCTCACGTCCCCTAAAAAGGAGCCAACTGCCTCAGACCGGCCTTCCTCGCTGTCAAGGGGAAATTTTTGGACCGCCTCGCTCGGTATGAGAGGGTTAATCTGTTCCAATTTATTGGCCTGTATAATCAAATAACTCAACCATAAATAAATTAAATAAAAACAGACTTCTAAGGCACACTTTCTTTAGTATACTAAAGAGAAGAAAAGTTCGTTTTGTAAATGAGAAAACCCACTGAACACACTTAATGGGAAAAATACTATTTTTTAGGGGGGGGGGCGGAAGAAGTATTCCTTAAAGTTTCAATCATAACTGAAGGCGAAACATTTTCCTATCAAGTAGAGATTTTTTAATATTCTTAAATTTAGAAAAAATTTATACGAATTTTGGCAAGTCGCACACTTGTACATTTATTCTAAAATAGGTCAACTTGTTAGAAAACCAGGGAGTTTGAAAATATATCGTATAAGACCTATACTCTGCTCTACCCTCGGGATATAACTCTTGAACCCAGACTTATTTACGAGTGTTGCAAAATTGTATGCAGTTTTTCCATTTCTGTTAGATTTTCAATAGCTTCAAATAGCTCGCGGATAACCATAGGAGTGTAGATGCATATTTTATTACTATATAACTGTATGTATAGAGTCGGACGTACATATTACCATTACCGTATAGATATATAATATGTTTCTTTATAGCTAGACACATATCTTATGTAATATTTTATTCAAATATAATAAAAGCATGATCTTCTTTGATAATAAAATATAGCCGAGTGCCGATACCTTAGGGATTATTTTGCATATAAAACCTGACAGGAATTAGCGTATATAAATTTCGCGAGCATTTGAAATTTTGAAAAAACCGGAAAGGAAAAATCTACAATAGAATATATTTAATGAAATTTACTGGCATAGCATGTGTTACGTAGCTAATTTTTGCATTTAACTGAAAAAAAATTATATATTATCGGGACCTTAGAGAATATTCTCTATAAATAGGGTTGCCATAATTGCCAAGCATCGATAAGGGACGTTTAAATGCTAAATAAATAAATCATGAAAAAAGTGTGTACGTGATAGCTTATTTTACTCCGATAAAAAATCAATAAAATTTAAGCAATCTAATAAAATGAACGCGTAGAATGATAACGATGCGAAGCTTATCCTTTTTAGCCCTGTCACAACTTAAAGTGTATTTTCCTTTCTTAATTATATCATTTTATTCTTTCACATAATTATACAATTTGGCGCAAAACATTTTAAAACTATAATGACGCAGAGTTTAGGAAGAAAACGGGACAAATAGTAATACGGGACTGAGTAGTGAAATACGGTGACAGTCCCGTATATACGGGATGTATGGCAAACCTACCTCTACATTATGCTTGCAGTGAAAGAATTACACAATTATGAACTATGCTATAAAAATGGAAATTCATTATACCGTATTTAAATTTTCATAAAAGAGTTCATATACAATCATTAGCCTATGCTTTGTCATTAAGATTTCCGTTTTATTTTTGGATCTTCAATATTTCTGAAATTACTAAGAAAGATCTTTCTGTCACGATTGCTGCTTTGATTGCTTATGTCAGAACTTTGTTTGCTCGAAAAAGAATTCTGGCCCCACTTTCACACACGTATAAGAAAATCAAATGAACAAAAATAGGCTAATCTAGTGATAAAAAGGATTTAATTTTTCACATACTTACTTTGCAAATCTTAATGACGTCATTTAAATCATAATTTCCTTAACCATTATTGCTTTTTGAGCATTGAAGAATTTTACAAAAATCCATAGAAAATTTTATATATGCATGCATACAATTATATATTTGTAAGGAGTGCACTTCGGGTTGCGGCTACGATTTAGACAACAGTATTCTGAAAAACGTAAAATATAACGTTCTTCGGGTCTTACAGAATATTCCAAATAAATTATGCTTAAAATCAATGAAAAATTATAGTAATTTCTTGAATTAGACAACAAAAGATATTTACACTCAATTAGAAATCTAATCCTCAATAAAAATATCAGAACTGTTTTTTTTTATTCCTTATTTATTTGCCACACCGACACAGCCTACCCAAAGGGTGTAAGACACTGAAGTTTTTATTCTTAATAGTTTCCAACAATATACTATGAGATAAATTCGACAATATTAAAAGTCAATTTAAGTTGACAGTATGTAGAAAAACTACAAGCAGCCACGGAATCGGAAAATGACATAATACGTGTTTCAAAGAGTCTTTGAGCTATAGTGGCGTTGCAACCGGAAGGCAAGAGGGTATAAATGCCCCGGGTGCCAGTTTTAGGGGTCGACATGTATTGAAAACGTTACTGCATTTATGCCATTTTTAAAGCAAAATATAATGAGGGAGTCAAAAATAATGTCATACCACGGGCTGCATTTACACTCGCTACGCCACTGATGCCGACTGGAGTAAAAAAATCATATTTCCCGGACGCCACTTACTTTCTCTAAGACACTGCCCATGGGGACAAAACGTTACTTTTTTGTTACTTTTTAAAAACTACTAAAAATACTATGCCCAAGTCACCGTTTACACAAGATAAGCCACTGATGAAGAAGGGGAGGGGGCGAAAAAATCACATCATGACCCAGGCGCCACTCATCATATCTACGCCACTGTTGAGCTGTGGTAAGAGGTCCGTGAAGTTTAACAGCTCTGGTTTAAAATATTGTTTTATTTCACAGAATATCAATTATTGGCTGTTGCAACTAAATTCTGATCGAATATATTTATTACTTCTTGGAACATCAGGATTATGTTCTAAATTTGGTTTATGATTACTATTTAATCGGATACAATGATGCACCGCAAAGCTTGTATATAAAAAGTGGAGATTACAAATTTAAAAAAAAGGAACAACTAGCGATATTTGCAGTTGGAAAATAGAGACACGTTTGAACTTGCATAAGTTCGTCTGATAATGCATGTCCGGTATAACTAGGGTTACCATAATTTTTTTTAGTTGGGATCCGGACATGCCAGGGGGATTGATGGGTCTTGGGGGGGGGGAGTCAAAGTATAGTATAAAATTCTGAAAGCTGCCTACCGACGACCCGTTTTCATGGCACTAGCACAAAGTTTGAGAAAATGAAAAAAAAGGACGCCAGAATGCAAAGAAGATACAATTTTTATTAATGTTTGGCGATTCAAAATTATATTAATGAGAAACAGAACTAATACAAAACCGCCAAAAATTTTAATCTTCATTTTGCACTGGGGCCTGGACAAGGAGCTCATCCTCTTTCTCATCAATAATGGATGTGAATAGTGTAAACAATGAACTTTTTTCAGCGGAGGAATGACACCCTTTTCAAATAGGTTAGATTTTCTCTAATGCAAACAAATTTCTCTCCGCATTAACTGGCTTAAATCCGGACGTTCTGAAGATCCGGATGTATGGTAACCTTACGTATAACACGATTTCCTATTAAGCGGAACGCTCCCCGAGTTATACGACAGCCCACAACATAATTTACTTTTAATTACATTGTAATCATATTCGGTGCTGTTGAGCAAAGCGTTACGATTCTCTTCGCATCTTGCTCCGAATTGTCAACTCGAACTGCCACTAACTATGCGAAAATTCCGTAAAATAAGCACGAATAATTCACTGAAAAAGAACACGCACTGCAACTGAACTTCAGAGATACAACCCGTCTCACACCCCGCCCCCACAACATGCTTTACAAACCATCCGACAGTCTGCAAGCGATAACAATCTCGCGCAGCAGTCTCAGAAAGCGACGATTGCCGATTCAGCAGCATTCTTCGAGGATCATTTGTAACACGATCCCGACGGCTACAAAGGACCCTCCCCCACTCCATGAATCCCGCGTATCACTGGAAGCGAGACAGTGCCATGATTAAATGCTTGACTCCGTATCAAGCACCGGTAGATGAATGGTGAAATGCGAAAATGATAAGCACTTGGATATCAATGCAGTGATGAATTGAAGAAGATCCGTATGATTTATACGATGCACGGAAAGCAGTAGTTAGCTCAATGCGTAAACTGGGTTAAATAGTCGATATGTGAAGTTGTTAAAATGTGTATCGCCTTTCATTCATGTAAAATCTGTATATTGTTGTTTTTTCGCGCCTTAATTTTATATTCAGAATTCTGTTCCATGGCAATATTTTTTCGTATTTCGGTTTTCCTTTAGTGTGTAATATCCGCTCGAATTCTATAAAAATGGAATTCTCCATTTGAAAATATGATAGAATTCACGATATGTAACATTCTAAAATTCCAGTGATTTAGAGATAAATATTTTAAATATTTTGGCTCGACTAATGTAAATAATAGTTATGAATTATAATTCAACAGAAATTAACTATTTCATGAATAGTTTATTTGTGTAATATTCGAGCCAAATTGGCGGCGACATTCGAATAAATGCGAATAAGCGCGACTAAAATAGGACTTCCTAAGCGGAATTTAAAATGTTTAATTTTTGTATAACGTATGAATAGCTGTCCTTTATCATAACGGAATGATTTTCGTTATTAACATTTCCAGAGAAAAGATTGTACTTCATAAAAAAATTATACGAATATTTTACGTTTCAACACAGGAGATTCATTTTAAAATGTCCCTGAAAAATTTATGCAATATTTTTTTCCAAAAGGGAAAAATTTATGATAAATATAACATTATAAAAGATTGTTCTTCAATTTTGCATATTCGTAGGCATAAAAAAAACATTTTTTCTTATGCTGTAGGCCTAATAGTTATTCCACATTACAATACAAAACAGCTTTATTTTAGCAGTTAAAATTTTCCTTAGTTTCTGTATAGAGTATGAACAGCTAGCTGTCCTTCATTAAAACGAAACAACTTTTATTATAAGCATTCCAGAATTGTAGTATATTATGCAAAATTGCACGAATGAATTACTTTTCAACATAGATTTATATTGAAATGACCCTGAAAAATTTCTGCGGTACATTATTCCCAAAGTGAAAAATTTATGATAAATATGACATTATCCCACATCGTTCTTTTTCGCAATTTTACATATCCTTAAATATAAAAAAATATTCTATTAATATTGTAGGTCCAACTACGATTTCACAGTGCAATACTAAACAGTTTTATTGCAAGAGAAGTGATATCCATCATGAGGAGAAAATAAACTTACCATTATTGAAGTAAAATGGAATTTTTTAAACAGATCACTTACCTAGAAAAAAAATAGAATAATTTGGATTAAAAATGTAACAAGGAAAATATTCATCTGATATCATAAAACTATATCATATCCATTCTATTTTCTTGCATCGTTTTTTTAAAGGTATAAAATTCCTCTTCATTTCGGATAATATAAAAATAGTTTTCAGTTATAGAAATTCAAAATTGATTTAATTTTAATTTGAAAACATAAAATAAGTTTGATTTATTTTTGAGCTCATCTTTAGAATCAATTCATGCTCACATTAAAAAGGTAAAATTATCTGTGCCAAGTGGATTATGGAATCTACTACGCCTCATGTACTTACTTCTTCAAGAGCCAAGAAAAATTTTATTGCTATTTGAAATAATGGTTATTTCTTGCTCGACATATTTTCTTAGATAATATAATTCCAGTTTTTAATTCGAACTTAAGCTAATTTTTTCCAAATTATTTCTTGCACTTTGCTTATTTATTTAAAATCGTTGAATCTTTTGTAGCTAGTTCTTTAGCGTTATTGGAGTAATTCTAATCTAAATTGTATTGAAGTTTTTTAAAATTTGTAATGCGTTTAGTTTATTTTATCTAAATGAGGGAGTTTTCTGCTTTGTTTATTTACATTTAAGTGCCTGTAGTACATAATTCCGGAAAAAGACCATGGAGGACTTTTTAGGCGGGTGCCATTTTCTTTTTCTCCTGACCGAATCAGATCGGCAATATTTTAGCCCGTCTTTTGATGGCAATTTTCATCTCTTTTTTGATTACGGATTGAAAAGAACTTTGTAACGAATAGGGGATAATAGCCTTTGTTTCTGAAAATCCCCCAAACCCCCTCAAATCAAATACGTAATTCCGGTGTAATACTAAGTCAATGGAATCTTCAAAGCGGAAGTCCAACATACTAGTAGATAAAATCAAGTTTTTTAATGTAAGTAAACAAATCAGAAAACTCGTCCATAAATCATCAGGTAACTTTTAATTTTTCGTAAGTTACTTAATAAATATGTACCAACCAGTGTGGGAAAACCTTTATATTTAAAACAATGCAATTAATGCTTAAAATCTCGCCTTCGAATTTTGGCAATCCATGCTTTTTAATAGTTCACGATAATTAAGTGGAAACTTGAATGTCGTCTTTTTCTTTTGCATTATAACAGTCAAAAACCGAACAATAATGCATTTTATTCAAATTCATATTCATTATTCATATTATGCTTTCTATTTCAAAGGCCAGCGCAAAAAATAAGCAATGAAAATACAGCGCAAGATGTTGATGCCAAGCGCATGCGCACTGTGTCATGAATTCGGAGAACATGTGAACGTACGTTTGTCACAAAACTGGGACGTCAATTCGAATGGCTACATTAAATTGCGTGTGAGACTTTAAAAAATATCATAAGTCATGATTATTATTTAAAATGATAAGATATTCTCAAAGCTTTGTCGTCAAACAGTTAGATTCAGTACTTAAATTAAATAATAAGTATTGCAGAGTCTGGTTTATTTATTACCTATATATAAACTGAATAAATAAGAAATGGAATAATAGAAGAATGTTATATTTTGATATTTGAAGAATGTTATATTTTGATGTTTGAAGAATATATTAGGTATTGTCGTCAAAAAGATTCAGTTAAATTAAATAATAAGTATTACGAAGTTTGGTTTATTTATTACCTATATATAAATTAAATAATTAAGAAATGGAAAAATTGAAGAATATGTTATATTTTGATTTGCTTCATTTATTACAATTCACAGTTGTAACTACTTTGATGCTTCGGTGAATGCGTCAAGATTGTGCTATGTATGTCCTTTATTTTCTTTAATTAATTATTATTTGACACAGACGCATTTCTGATATTTTGTTTAAAAAATTTCTAGTATATTTATGCTTTTTATGATTTAAAACCATTTTGGACATTTTTTTATATTCTCTTGTTGTTCTGATTATTTATCACCACTTTTTAGTGCTTTATTTTATATTCTATATATATATATCAAATATCAAGTTTAGAGTATATAAAAAAATTCATTTAACTATGATATCAATACTTTTGAATAATATGTCATATATATATTTTTTATTTTGAATTGTTTTTAAAAGCAAATCTTTCAAAATATAGTGAGTAACAAAATGGGTTTTAAAATGATTTTGTTTATCATAATGACAAAAAGTCATAACGACAAAAGGAGCTAAGTAGTAATAAACCATAATAAATAAAACCATCATGTAAATGTAAAAAAGCATTACATAAATATGTAATACAAAAATACATAAAATAGTTTTATTATGCAAAAACACAGCTTTAGAAATATAGAAACATTCAATTTAAAAACTAAATAAATACAAAACTAAACACAACTCGAGCTTTCAAATATTTGCCAACAAAGGACATGGTTACAAAATCCAAAGTCGTGTATTTAACATAAACGAAAAATACCTGAAGTGATTTTTCAAATTTATTCTTATTTGCCATAGCAACATCTCGTAGAAAAACTTGTTATGTTTAGATTCAAAATGCGCGAAATAGCTTACAAGGTTAAAACACTCTAAGAGACAATAAACTAGTACTGTTGCAAACACGGAAAAAGCAGTGTCACGAAATTTAACTCTCCTGGGAGAAAGAGTTACACGACACATAACTCGATGAAAAAGTAATGATCTCCAACATTATTTCACGGAGAGGCTCTATCAGCACGAAATGTAGTTTTATTTTTTGGAACTCGACAAATAAAATATTAAGCCTTGAAATAGGTTGAGTTACGCAACTCCATTGCTGATGTGACTAGTGATATTAAAAATGCAACTACAGTAAAACAGAATTATTAAAATTATACTGTAGGGTAGAATATATCCATTTTAATATTTTGTTAGTACTACCAAAAAATTTCATAAAAATAGTGTCTAGTAGATTGCTTACTTTTAATAAGAAATAATATATTGCTTTATAGTGGATAAACATGTATTTCTGTACAAAGTGAATCATTCAATGATAGGAAATAATAATTTTAATTTCATGGCCTTTAAAAGAATTTTAAGTTTTATAAAAATACATTAATGAATTCTTTAAAATCCGCAATGTAAAAGAAAAAAATCCTTTTAACAGCCCTCATCGTAAGATGCCAATACAAGATCACGTGATACACGTCAAATGTGCTGCGCCATTTCTTTTTTTGGAATTCATGGCGTAATTTGCAGGAGAGACTGGAGGGAGACTACATAGCAAAGCATTGACTCTATTGTTTTATTAACCAGTACTTTTAACCGTATCTTCTTTGAGGATAAATGCTTTTCTTTCCAATACATTTCGGAATGGGTTCAGGCCTTCGAGGATATTAAATATCAGACCTTAAAGTCTTTTTCATCTACAGAAAACCTATTCCATTTTTGAATCTGCATGGATGTATGGCCTCTGATGAAATCATCCACCAGATTCTTATTTCTTATCCTTGTCTGCTATTATTTTTAACTCTTCCACATTTATAATTACCTTTATCAGTATTTTTATTTATTTTGTACTTCGCAATTTTCCCCCGGATGATGCTGCACTTGCGCACACCAAATAAATTGCTTCTATTAATTTTTGTCTTTTTAGATATTCATCCTTATTTTTTGTCTTTTTAGATATTCATCCTTATTTTTGGTCTTTTTAGATATTCATCCTTATTTTGTTTGCCTTTTTAGATATTCACTATATAAAAAAGCAATTTTTTTTTAAGTATGCATGTATGTTCGTTTATTTTTACTCTATATACGCCCAGACCGTTTGACTCACCGGGGTTAAATTTGGCACAGTGATGGATTAGCACAAGAGGGAGCTAACGACAGAAAATTTATTTTAAAATTCGAATTATATTTTTATTTAATTAATTTTAAGTGGCAAATTTGGGCAATTTTTGTTTATTTTAGCGAATTTGCTTTTTTCCCCATTACTATTCACATACGCGCAAGAAGTTCTGCTTCAGGTGTTTTAATTCTTACATTTTTTTTATTTATTTCTCTTTATATCTTACTCTTTTTGAGCCATATTAAAGGAATCTGGTTCATGGATTTTGCCCCAATTTCATTTTATTTTATTTATTTCTCTTCATATATTACTTTTTTTAGCTGTATTAAAGGAAATTAGGTGGAATAAAAAGTTTTATTTTTTCTGTCGTAAACGATTTTCTGCGCCCGAGACAAAATATTGTGCTACTGTGTTTTAATTTATAAACATCGGGAAAAAATCGCTTTCTTGTATTTTTTCTCTCTAATTTTGTCTTCTGATATTTTATTTTGAAACGTATATTTTTATTAAGAATTTGTTCTTTCTAAAGATTTTTAAAGTTTATATTTTTAATCAGCAACGCCGGGAAAATTCTGTACATTAGAATTGTTCATTGTAAAGATGCATTAGTTATTATACGGTTTATTGTTTAAAAGTTTAAAATAAATGTTCTTTTTTCAAACTTCTCATGTTTCCATTCAAACTATACTGCCATACGAGAATAAAAAGGTTACATTTGAAAGTTTCAAAAGAGATTTACGTTTTTGGGGGGAAGTTAGTGACAATATTTGTAGGGAAAAAAATAGAAGCGGGCATATGAAAAAATATGTATCCTGAGCAACACCGGGTTATCAGCTAATAATTATTAAAAGAGGTTTATAACCAGTTTTTAATTTAAATGTATTTAATATAAAATTATAAAAAATATTTGCCAGTTGGCATCATTACGCATGATTTCATCACAATACATGGAGAGATAATTTTTCGCTATAAATATTTCAACAATTTTCTCATGCACTCGTTACAACCGCAGAAGAAAGAGAATAGCACTTAAAAAAGTAATGACAGACGTTCGTGAGCTATTCATTTCTAGGACAAATAATGACATAAACTCTTGACAAACAATGTCAGCTACAAACGAATTCCAATTATAGGAATACATATGAAGTTAATTAAACTGCCATGAAATATGCGGTCCATTAGCAAAATGAAGGCCATTAACACATATTTCCACAAACATTTTATTTACGTGAGGCCATTTAACTCATTGTCGAATACCAGCCAATGGGAAAATACTAATAATTAAATTCACAAAAAGAGCTGCGATCAAAGTTAGCATCTGACGACAGTGGCGCCCAACGTACGTATTAAAACATAAAAAGTTAATGAAATCCTATCTTTACTAGTGATTAATTAACAAACGTTAACTGAGAATTCAATTATAACCATTCTTTCCCTAGGCCATTAACTTCATTTTTAAGTGATCGCTCACAGAAAATGGAGGTAATTAGCTTTTTCGAAATCAAAGTATAAAATTTTTATTCCTATTAAGAACATTTTTAAAGAGAGGGGGAAATTCTGACCCATTTTTCTTTCCAGCCGAATGATGGGTACTTAAGAATTTAATCCCCCTCTCTTTTACGTTCGAAAAAGAGGAAAAGGGGAGGGAGGGGTCATATTTTGGGTCATTTGCGGTAATGGAACGATTTCACACTATCTTTCCGATCATTAAGCGAAAAGGGGAAAAATATAAGAAATGGCAAGAAGAAGAAAAAACGTATGTGAAGAAATTACTTTTCTGATCCCCTTTTTTGGGGAGGAAGTAAGATTGTCAGAGAATTGTTGATTACGTAAAAAGTCGGTCGTTATATTTTGATGAAATCAGGAGGGAAATTAGTTTTCACATTTCTACGAGTAATTCCAAGTATTCTGAAGAATAAACAATCCTTTCATGCTGTTACATACCTGGGATTTAAAACCTTTGTTGGGAGTGATGCATGAAGATTAGGAACAAGAAATAGGCTGCATATTGGTGAAACATTCGTTTCTAACCAGGCGAATCTTTATCGTATTATTTAAACACATAGGCAACTCATGGTTAACAGCTCTGTGTAGTGATTTAAAATTCCGTCACTACTATTTTTGCTTTTTTAAAATCAACTCCGAATAATTTTATAATTAATTAATAAAATAATATATTTACAACACATTTCACTTCAAGAAAGAAAGGCTTTTTTGGAAAGAAATTTTAGCAAATAACTTTAATTAATCTTGCTTAAAAATATTGCTCTCTCAAATGAATGCCATTTTAATTTAACGCTTTGTTTTCTCTTTGGTTCGACCTCTTTTCACGCACTTTTATTTTTGCCTTGTTTCATGTTTGTAAAGAAAGGAATTTTTAAAAATCAAATTTTCACTTATCCCGACATGTTTCAAATATTTTGCACTTGTGGATTCTTGACGAAAATACTCTATTATTCTTTTTTCGGAAATGAAATATCAGTTACATGAATTAATTGAATGAAATTTTCTTTCGTATGTGTAGCGCCACCTGGTTGTGAATTTGAAAACAAATTGATTTCAAGATTCCATAATAAGAAATATAATAAGAAATTACAAAATAAAGGATAAAAAGCAGGAAATAATTAAAAATATTTTTTAGAAACTAAAGTCTAGGTAAGCGATAATGCCAAACCAAGCGATAACGAATTAGGTTAGTATCTTTTGAAAGCTATTTTTATTAAATTTATTTTTGGGGGTAGAGAACGGAATGGCATTATTGTGGGTACAACGACCAGATTTTTTGAGCGGGGGGGCCGAGTTGGTCGCTTTACCATTCCCACTAATGACCTGCGGACAGAATTTAATAATATTCAAAGGAATCAACGATATGGAAATGGGATTATTCACTAACACAGGGAGTCGCACACTTCAGTACATAGTAAAAAATTGGGATGGGGAAATCTTCAGGAGCTAATATTTTTTAAATTTAATGGAGGGTTCAGGATTAAAGTGGATCAAGCCCATGTTTTGTACTGCCTGGTAGTGTAGAAATGTTATATTTTCTGTGTAATAATGATTCAAGCCCACGGTTCCATTTGCTTCCAACAGACACCAAGAACAACTAGATGACCACCGTTATTTTCAAGGCAGATAATCAACACTGAGATTCAGTTTGTTTCAGACTGTTTATTCAGAAGTGAAATATCACGGACTTGGTTCACTTTAAAACTGAACCTTCCAAATCAAATTAATCTTTCAAAAATGAATATGAATTATTTAATTATGAGAGAAAGCGAGACGATGCGGGATGTTTCATTCAAACAATCCGGAAATAAAAAGTCTGAAAACGGGACAGATCCGGCTCATCCGGGACGTTTGATCCTTTTAGGCTGCTGTCCAACCGCTTGGTGAGACCTATTATTTTAAATTTAGAGAAAAAAGTCTGAAAAATATTTTGAAGAAAATGTTCCCAAAACATTAGATCCCTTTATCACAGAGGAGATTTTATCTGATGCATTTATCGATTAATTTTCACTCTCTTTCTTTATCGGCGAATAAATGTAACAAAATGAAACCCCCGAAACAATCACACTGAGAACCATCAAAACATCATGGCAACTTCTGCCAGTACCACTAATTACCGAAAAACAGAAGATTCTTGTCCCGCCAACCAAACGGGACGAAGGCAATTTCATCTTTTTATTGGACCTCCTCAGTAGCCGGCGGGACGAAAAAGTGCTGCAATGATTAATGAGGCGTAAAGCTCCCTTGGAAGAAATCATTGCCCGGGCGACAAATATAGGTTTTCTTGGCGAAAAAATGAGGCCTTTGTAAATCCCCCCAAGAAGACGTTTTGCCTGGACGAAGAGGATGCAACGAAGACGGGGAAGGTCGCTGCTTCAATGATAAGAGACGCGGGGACGATATCAAAAGCGCATCCTCTACATCTGGAATGGGTAACTAGGGAATAGTAGAGCAAATATTTGCGATGCCGATTTGCAAGTCACAAAGGAAGGTATAGGGAAAAAATGAATTAAGTAGAATGCTTTCTTTTCGAAATTGGGAAAGGTTTGTTTCCAGTCGAATTATCTGTCTTTTTGAATCTAACGATCTTCTTGAGCAATGTTTATTTTTGGAGGAGAAAACAACGAAGGATAAAGACTCGGAGAACTTCTCTTCAAATAAATCATCCTGTTTTTCATTTTGATCCTTTGCAAATGCGATTTTAATT
>BGPR01002537.1:36623-50806 GCA_013235015.1 Araneus ventricosus | reverse complement strand
CGAAATGAATTAATGTTATTTATTTACTTATTAAAGAGTATATTTGCATTATTTTAATATGGCTTGTTAATGCTACTAGATATTTGGTTAGTAGAATTTTCAGTGGTTACAAAAAGTATCCACACGATACAATCGAATCGTAAAAAAATGTAGCTATTTTCATTACCAAATTTTGATACATAGAAAAACTTACGCCAATATAATTATACAAGTTCATAGAATTTATTTATGGAAATGAGGTAAAAAAGTATAGTTTCACAGAATTTATTTATAAAAATGAAGATAACAAACTTAAAAAATGTTTTTTTTATTTGAGATTGAACACGTAACTAATTAAAGTAGAGGCAAAAAAGTGTCCGCGCGATAGGAGTAACTTGCATCAAATTAATACCATTGATTTGATTCTTAGTTGCATGGTCAGTGAGGTCATTTCGGGATTTCAAAAATTCTCTTGGACATTCTAGCATGGCTGCGAACAGTATTTTTCTACTTTTCAAGCAAACTCAACATTTTGTGCATTACCTCTAAACCATGGTTTGTTTTTGGACCTCATGTTACGATTTTTGAGCTAAGAACTCATTCAATCTCTCACATACTCTATTGGACTCACGTTGGGTGACTGTGGATATGATTGAAGTCATTGCAGCTTTCGACATTGTGAAACACCGCTCCCCATGAAACCGACAGTCGGAGCAATAAGATGAGAGATCTGATAACTCCTTCTGGCGCGAACCCGTGACCTGTAACCTCACTCGGTCTTGGGGGTCAGTTCGGAGTGGGTCGAGGAGAAGTAAGTTAGTGGCTGTCTTGTTCAGTTGATTTTTCTCTGCGCTGACCATCAAGGAGGATCCCGCGAGCTTCTGTCACTTGTCCGGTGAGGTTGGTTCTTTGCTTTGTAGTTCTATAATTTTGTGTATTATTTCATCAAGAGAATAAGTAATTTGTTTTATGTAACGTAATGTATGGAGCACATTTTGTACTATTAATCTAACACTTTAATAAACGATTAATTTATCTAAGTCTGTTTCTTGAGTAAGATTACAGCTTATCTTATAGTCTTTAATGTATCCAAAACTATACGATCAAGTCTGGTGAGGTCTCTAGTTAGTTTATTTAATGTTAAGAATAGAGATTCTAATTAATGTTGAGATCTCACCGCTTCAATAGTAACAAGAACTTGAAATTTCATGCTGTATGTTTGGAGTCATTGTCATGCTCAAAGATAAAAAGCAATCCCACGAAGTATTTTATGTGTACTCTAATAAACAGTTTGTGGAGCATTGTCCCCGTATTGTGCGGAGAGTCTCCAATTAGTATCGGGTTCTGCAACACCTGCCAATGGACGACTCCTTGCTGTTCCTCCTCGGTGATTGGTGGCGGTAGGATCAGGTTTAATCTTCAACAGAAGGAAACGAAACGACAGAATTATAACCAATCTCCTTAACTTTACGCATGCGTGCTCAGCAGTCAAATTTTTCGTTAGAACCATTTTTCTGGCTATAGTGCGGATAGATTTTTGAGTTATGCTTACACGGACAAAGCCATTAGGGCTTTAAATTATTGTAATCTTATGATAAAATAGATTGTCATTTCGGAATAATACGAACATTTCGTAGAAAGATCATTAGCAGAATGTTTTGCTCCATGCCGATAAGTGCCGATATTCTTAAAATTACTATTTATATGTAACGATTGCAAACATGTTCAAATACCGTTGAAACGAAGGGAATCGTTATTTATATGCAAAGATATATTAGTATAATATGAGTCAACGATATACTAGTACAAAGTAAACGCATTAACTTGAAGAAAATAGATTTGCTAAACAGAAAAGATTGAAAATAGAATGCGACAGAAAATAAATTTTCTTCCTGGACGGGGAAATCTCGGGATAATCATTTAGAGGATTAAAAGCTGCAATAGGAAACTGCATAGCTGAGTTAAAAATCTATAAAGATCACCAGTTGAAAAAAAAATACCAACTTGATGATGCGAATTCGAAATAGAGAAGTAATAACATATTTTCAGTAAAGACTGCCAAACCATTCTTTTCCTCATAAAAGTGGCGAAGAAAAAGAACTCCTCATCGTTGACAATAACCATGTAACATTTTCGAAACGTCCGCGGAACAATGCTCCATCAATAGCTGTCTTTAAACAACTCCCTCTATTGTCCTTTTCAAAAACTGTAACAGATGTGAAATGAGAGATATGCTCGAATGCGATGTTATAACATCTCCACGTCAGCCGAGTATCATCTCTATTTTTATTGGATCGTAAAGAACAGCGATAGAAACGAAAGTAAGACTTTATCAATAGAGTACGACTAAAATGGTTTAATATATGATCAGAACAGAAAAATAAGAATAGCAGTTGAAGAGAGGAGTTTACTATCGAAAATACTTGGAGCTATAAAATTTATAACTGTAAAGTTTGACTGAATAAGCTCCTTCTTGGCTCCATACCAAAACAAAAAAGAATCAATTTTTAAACAAACTCTCCCTTCTTCTGTTTGATAAATAAAGAAATAAATATGACGGCTTAAATTTTTAGATGATATCATATCTGGAAGATTTTATACTTTTCCGAAAACATAAAAGCTTTCTCTCGTAGTCCTTATTCTTTCTGCTGCAGAAAAGAAAGTAAAAATCTGCTCCCTGCGTCCTTTATTGAAGTACTTAATGCAATTTTCTTCTCTAATGGCCGTCTCCCCAAATGGCATCCAGCTTCAATTACGTCGCAAGAACTAAATATCCGAAGAATTGTCCAAGATTTCAGGTTGTATAAAAGTGCCCTAATTGTAAGCTCTGAGCTTTTCTTATGTATAATTGCTCTCTCTCTGTACGTACACTTCTCTTCAATTAACTACGATTGAATAGTCCAGGTTACAAACTCAGGCAATTCACAAAAGACGATTAATATTTTCAAATGGGCTGTTACTGATTATTGTTCGCAATTATGTACACATAAAAGATAATGAAAGATTCTAGAAATTTTATCGCGCATTTTATTGGCTTGAATAAGAGCATAATTCTTTATGTTTAGTTGAGCGCCGAAACACCAGATTATCTGGTGCTTAAGAATTTTTGAATTTTCCTATGGTAAATGTAACAACAGGAAATCTAATAAAACAGTTTAACGTATTTTACTATTTCTGTATATTCATTTAACTTTAATGAATGGTGGCTGAAATGTATGGGTTATCCAACAACAAGTCACAAAGAGCGATTAATATTTTTTCAAATGGAATATTATTGATTACATTTTTGAGTGAGATGATGCATATCAACTCAACGACAAGTCACAAAGGTCGATTCATATTTTCAAACGAACTTTGTTGATCCCAGTTTTCAATCATACACTTACAAAATAATACAGAAAAGATTATTTTGCCATTTCGTCTTTAAAGAAAAACTATTTTATTTCAGCATCAGAAGAGCACGATTACAAGTGCAACATTCTAGAAGGTGGGAGAGAAAAGCAGCGAACAGCACAGCTTATGAAAATACTCCCCTAGTAGAAACGTAAAAGCATATGTATGAGCTTCCAAAATGGGGGAAAGAACATTTCGGATAGCTATAATTTGGAGTATTTGATGATTTTAACTTCGATAGAAAAGATTAAATTCACCAATGGACCAGAAATAAGAATTCACCTATTGCCTTTACCTTAAAAAGAATTTATCTCGTACATACGAGAAAAACAACGAGTAATCCAATTAATCTTGCATCATATCTTATTAGCTGTGATAGCAATTGATTATTTTACAATTAAACACCATAATACACCACATGGCTATTTTCAAACTTTTTGGATCTCATAAAATTAAATTTTTGCAATAAATTAACTCAACTACGAAAAGACTAAATATATCAGAAATTCTTAACTTTTAGAACATTTAAAAAAACCTGATTGCTCAGAACAGAACACAAATTCAAAATGGAGGAATCCGGCTATGCACTTTCTCAAGGGTCACGCACAGCAGGGATTCAAAAAAAGACGGGATTTTTTTCTGTGAGGTGCCTGACAAAATGTCTAAAAATTTTAACTCCTCTTACTCCGAAATGAAACACCAAAGAAGACAATCTCCAGAATACAAGGAAACATAAAAACATCTCACAAGAAATAAAGTATAAAAAGCTATTAAGTACTTAGTTCCTAAAAACATGCAAAAAAAAAAAGCTGCATTTGCGAGTAACTAATACAATGATTTTGTTATTTTTTGGTTTCATTTTGTGTGGTTTTTACTTTAATTTATTTCAATTCCTTTTGCTAATTTTTCGTATTTTCAACTAATTGCTCAGATATATTTTCAAATGTGAGCTAAATCCAACTCGGGTTGTATGTGCATATCGTCAGTCAACAAGCAACGCCACCTATCTCATTTTTTTGAAATTTCAAAGAGGAAGAAAATACTCAATTTTTCGCAACCAATGACAAATATTTCTAAATTTTTTTTTCGCGTCTGGTTGGAACATGCGTTCTCATGTTCACAGCAGATGTTAAAAAGAAATCTTCAAATAAATTGGTTTAAAGATGAATTATTTAAAGGATAATTTTAAAAAATTAAGTAAATATTTAAGCACTTCAGTGAAAATAAAATCGAAAGATCGATCGCTAAAATAATTACGCTTAATTTGCAATGGAATGTTTTAAGTAATAATAAATCGATTTCGCCATTAAGGCAAAAAAGCACTTTTAACCTTTTTCTCGACTAACTCACACCAAGAATTCCCTTAATTTTTCCGCCCAATATATTTCCAGGTATTTTTTTCAAGCTGCGAAGCTACAAATAGAGCATAAATTGCTTCTACTGAACATTAGGATTGTAATTACTTCTCCTGTAGTTCTTTATCGTCTGCGTCAGCAGATCTTAGGCTTACTTTTTCGAATCTGTATACAAAACTTACACATTGCTGACACAATAAATAACTTTAATTAATTAATATGTTTAACTCGCCAGCGAAATAAATTACCTCTCAGACTTTGCATGAAATCCAATCCTTTTAAGCTCCACTCCGTTGGAAGCCATTTTGCATCAAAACAGATCCAACCCACTGTAATTTCCCGACCACATAATAAAGGATCCATCCCTCCACTTGCAGTGCCCGGAGAATTACTCGGACAGCTCTGATTCCTCCCGGACTAGCGAGGTTGGGAACAAAAACCGGAATAATTGAACAGCTGGGAAGTGAGCAGCGGAATGGAGGATAGGAACTAAGCCGAGCGAGTGACATTTCAACTCGCTGGACCATTTGCATAATGGTTGCGACATTCCGCCTTGCTCACGGACCACCTGGACCGTCGCCAAATGTGCAGAAGCTGCGGCAAATATCGCCAGTCAATTGCAAAGTCTCCAGTGGCAAACAATCGCGCATTTAAAAGTAGTTAAGAAATTTGGGATAGGGGAGACACTTTCCGAATATCTAATTAAAGTTCGCCAAGCGCTGTGCTATGGCCAACCCTATTCCATTTTAATTAAAAACCGAAATTGGAGGAACATGGTAATCCCAGAGAAAAGCCCTGCCGTCGGCAATAGCTGGAATTTAATAACAAATTTATTTTTATGTTGGGGCCCGTGTCAGATAATTCCGGTGGTAAATAAATTTTTCGCCAAGTTGACGCTAATGGAATAAGCGTCAACAGCGGTTCTGTCTTTATGCAGATATTGGTTGTTATCGTTTAGCGAAAGGATGTCGGAATGAATTTTGCACCATTTCGAGCGAGACCTCGGTACAAGGAAGATATTTAACGATCGGAAAGGAAGGTGAGAGGGAGAGGAATTCATCGAAAATTTTACGGTCTCGCGCCGAAGGAATTGAAAGGCAACAAATTATACGTGGCTGGTTTTGTTCGATGATGAAACTGTCTCCTCAATCCCCACCCCCCGGCACTGACTTTCGCCTAACAATCTGTAGTAATTAAATTTGCAAGCACAAACATCGATTACTTTTTTCACTCATTTCTAAATTTTGTACTTACGAAGGGCGAGGCCTGCTTATTGGTAAAATAGTTAGTTTTGGTGTTTTAGATACTTTGAATCCTATAACAGATTTTATGGCGATGATTATTTTTATTTTACCACATAATCCTAAACGAAAACGACATGTAATCTTGCACGTTTGCAAGGTATTTCAAGAATTTAACAACTTTTTTTAACCTTAAGCTTTTAAAAAATAGTGGAGTAATTTGTAATTCAAAAACATTTCTAGTTTATCAGCAGAAACCTTTTTATCAAATTTTCAAGATGATTAAAGTCTCCTTTGATAGTTTAACGTTTATATGATTGCTTGTAACATTCGGCCCCAAAATTGCGGTATGCTGCATTACAACATTAAGAAAGTCAAGTTGGGTTTTATTTTGTCCAAGCTCTTAAAATATAATTATTTTTGTGGCGAAATTCTCACATGCTTGAAAATATTATCATAAAAAAAAATAGCGACTTTCACTGGTCTTGCTTTCCAACGATTTAAATTTATTTAACAATTTATTAAATAATTATAATTATGTTTCATAATTATCACTTAATAAACATGGGTTAAGTACTCGTGAATCGTGAATGTCATGAGCACAATAGTGGTAAAAAAAATTTAAACAGATTCGAGCACGTAGTTCGAAACATCGTTGCCTGATAATAGTTTATTCTTAAATCGTTTATCTTTATATTATTTTTTTAAAACTTAATCCTAACTATATAACAACGATAACATGCACACACAAAAAAAATGTATTCCATATCGTCGCCACGCGAGTGTGTTTAAATGCAGTAACTAAAGCAACGAAAAATATTGTTGTAAAATATACCTAAAAATACTTTTAAAAATTTATTAAAATTAGAGGTAAAAACGCTACGGAAATGAAATTGGTACACTGAAAAGCTATATTTAAAAAAAAATTTAACGTGGTATAAGAATGGTTTTTGTACCAATTATATGCTCCTAAGTTCTTGAAGTAAAACGTTAAAATTTCTATTCATTTTTAACTAATTAAAAAAACCTAATAAAGATTTTGTCAAATCCTTTCTTAGTGAGCACCTACTACACAAGAAGAAATTACAAGCCAAATATCCCTATTAGCCAAGATATTGCACGATATCTCTACGACGTTGTTCGGTATTCTGAACGCCGTACAATATCGTGAAGATATTGTAACAATATTGTACAGCGTCTTGTGTTAATAGGGATGGTATCTCTAGGACCGATGGTCTTCCTGTATAATGATTTTTGCATCATGCATGTCGCAATTTACAGATGGTAAATGTTTATAGACTGGATACTATGTTAAAAAATAACAAAAGAACTATTACGTGTCATAAATTCTTTTGTTTTCAAGTTGCAATTTAGGAAAAATGTAAGCGCTCTGGAACATATTCGTACTAGCTCTTTACAGCACAAGGTTGAAAAAAATGTATCTGAGAGAAATGATGAAAAAATACAAGTTCAATTCAGTTTGAAAGAAATTAAGCACATAAAAAATACCTGCGATAGTAACGTCTTACTGACAGCAATAACAATAATAACTATTTATTTTAATAAATTATATAACACACCCAAACAAAGGTGAGAACGAATACACATAACTAACGATATTTTAGCTTAGAGATCTATACAAAACCAGCGGGAGTGCTCTCCCCTAAGCTTTCTCGTATACTTCCCCAAAAAGGTGCCGTTTCCCCTTCCCCCGCGTCGCTTAAAAAAATAGAACCTATTGTTACCCAGAATCCAATGATTATCAGAAGGTTTTTCAATATAGTGATTGAAAAAGATCTAGGTAAAGAATCGAATTCAAAGATATGCGTAACGATTTTCCGCTCTTACAGGCTCAAGGACAAACTGACGCAATTCGCTACTCCGTAATGAAATTCCGTTCCTTTCAAGTGCACAGAAGATTGCTTCCAGTACACATGCGCGTGGAGATACGGATTATCTTCAAAATTAAATTATACAGACCGACAGACAGTCAACCCTTTGACGGATTTGGCCCAAAACTTTATACGTGACTACATTCATGATGATAAAACTGTGTACAAAATTTTATCTATCTAGCTATTCAAGTTTTTGAGTTATAGTGTTCGCATGACCGCGGACAGACAGACTTCCCGTTGACGGAGTTTGTCCAAAATTTGATAGAAACCTACAAATTATGTATCAAGTTCACATACCAAATTTCATCCCTTTATCTCTAATAGTTTTCGAGTTATCGTGTTCACAGACATACATACACACAGACAGAAATAATTCTAAAATTGTGTTTTTCGGACTCAGGGAGGTCTAAAACGTGAGATTCGTCAAAAGTTTTTGACGATTACAATACTTTCTCTTTGTATACTTCGTATACGAGAAAGTAAAAAGCAGATATCGTAAAATTAATGCAGAAAATGCGACTGCAGGCGGAAACAAGCAGAACCTCTTTGCTTTTAAGAACTAGTAACGACCATCCCAACACCGAAATTATAAGTTATTCAATTAATGAAGGAGCAATTTCATAGCACAGGACCACAGTTACTACCAAATGGGAACTTTTACGAGCCTCAAAGCAGAATATTAAAACAATGTCCAATCACATATTGCAGGAGCACCTACTCGAGGGGGACTTTCATTGCCATCCTTTCGGATTCGCGTTACACCAGAGCTTTTTATTTCTCCTTTTAGTAACAGCAATTTCTACCTTATCCTTTTAGTATTATTTCTTTGAAGTTTTTTTCGAAGGGGTAACTTCAGAGGAAACCGCGTCTCCTGGTCTTTTCTACGTCACTGGGACACTTGAGAGGTATAGCTAAAGGCGAATTCAATTTGAAGATATCCCTGGGTCGGAAAAGGGAATTCTTCTTCCAGTTTAGAATGAAGTAAGCCACTTATCGACCGAGTTGGAAACAAAGCTTTAACCGAGATTGGAAAGATGGTCCCCTTATTACTGGAAAAGGAAAGTTAGAAAAACTTTTTAACCTCAGGTGAAACCAATTCTCTGAAACATAAATGGGCGAATATTTTGCTTCCAGCGACGTTAGGAAAATTCAACCCGTTGCCGAAGTAAGGAAAGGAAGGAAAATTATGTATGCAGTATATATTCGAGGCGAGCGCAATGGAAGGTTTTATTTTTCTTCATATCTCCCCCAATTCGCTGTCATTTTCCTCTTTCCATAAAGTAAATGGAGATAGGCAAACATTTTAAGTCACGCTTTAATGAAAAAGAGTGTGTGTTTTTATCCCATGAACGTAGCCGGCGAAGCATTAAAATTAATTTGCCGTTCAAGTTGTACCGACGGTGGTATGAAAATTTTAGTAGCAGCAGCAAATGGAATGCTCAGCAAGGTATGTCGGTAATTTATATCATCTAATGGAACTGACCTATTGCGAAATGTTTATTAAAAGACGGTGCTTTTTCAAACAGGTTAGACCTGTTATCAAGTTTATTGATTTGTTCCTTTTTACAAAAGGGGCCATTCAAATATTACGTAAGCATGTTTTTGGTATTTTTTGACCCCCCTCCCCCCTTGTCAGCAAAAATAAGCAAATCGCAAACCCCCCTCATATAATTACGTAAGCAAACTGCAACCCCCCCCCCTTCTTTTTTTGCGAAACGTATAACAGTAATAATCTAATTTTAAAAATTTTAGGACTTAATTCAAATAAAAAATCTAACTCGGCCTTAAATGAAAAAAATGTAAGCTTAATTTCCTTACGATTTCAAGTTTAAGCTTACAAAAATCAAGTTTAATTTTCTTTTGCCAAATTTAACTTTTTTTTTAAATTTAATTTTTTAAAATTAAATTATTTGTGCAAGTTACAAGAGATTTTCGGAAATAAAGTGATTTTAATGTCTTACGTAAGCATCACTCATACTCCCCCTCCCCCCTTGTCAGCAAAAATAAGCAAATCGCAAACCCCCTCCCCCCCCTTGGGTGCTTACGTAATTTTTGAACGGCCCCAAAGTGCTATTACGTATTTTGCTACAAGGTTCATAAATTGAATTGTTGTAAATATGTGTTTTTACGTGCGCTGAATAACTTTAAAAAAATTTAAAATCCGTATTTGTTTTAAATTATCGCGTACAGTTATTCATATGTAAGGTAGAAACAGAGTCGTATTAATTTCAGTGTACTTTTCGTATACATAATTTCATACTTCTGTGCCATATTTTTTCGGTAAATACTTAAATACTGTTGAAATTATAGAATAAATGAGAAATAGAAAATAGATAGGAGTCGGAGCACTTGTAGTTGGGAAGATGGGTGCAGACAGTCAGTTGGCTGGTATTTCTTATATTGGGGAAAAGGAGGGAAAATATTTGTAAATTATTTTTAGATCCATTATGAAACGCTAATCATGCGAGTCTAAAGACAATCTTAAGTGAAACATTCGTGAGATACGGCTTAATTTCATGATGAAAGTTGGCGACATTTGGAAGTTTCTAGAATTATTTTCGGATTTTCTGTGAAGATCTCAATTTTCAGAGGGCATGTGACCCAGGTGACTAACGATAAATTTTCCTTCAATTTAACAATGAATTCTAAGTTTTAATGAAAACTAATAAGGTTTAACGACTTAAAGCTGATCAATTATGTATTACATATTGAATCATATAACGCCGTTAAAGTTCTAAGATTTACAGAATATTACGAATTTAATTAGTTATTAAGGCTCGAGTTCAATAAGTCACGAGACATAATCTAAAAACTTGGCAAATGTAATTCCAACACAAGAGTGAATTACTAATGGATACACATAGATTGTATGATCGTGTTAATCACTGGTACAACCTATCTTAATTTCGTGTTCACTTTGAAAAAAAATGTATCACAAAAACATTATTCAAGTGGAAAATGTAGGAATCAAAAATGCTTCTTCGTTTTTATCTAAATACTAGCCGCCTTCGGCGACCAGCTGGTTCGCCCGTTTAAATTAGTTTTTATTTTTGCATTTTATATTAATTATAGCATTACCCGTCGTAGTTTCAACCGCGATAACTCAGGAATGATGAACAAAAAAACTGAATATTTTATTGTATTTGACAGATAGTAAAATATTTAAAGACGTAAATTTTAAAATGCCAGCGATACAGTTCTGTATGATGTATCGCAGCTAACGAAACATACAAACTGAGTTTCAAATAACTTTCACTCAATTCATCTATCACTCATCGGTAGAATGAATAACGCTGGGTCGCGAAAGCCGAACATGCTGAAGGCTCGTGTGAACCAGTGGGTACAAAAAGTGAGGCGGCAAAAAATTCATAGACATCTAAAAGACCCGGGAGTATAGGAGGTAGACAATAAAATTTAAAAATCGGTTAGTTTTCCCAAACACTATTGCCTTTTTGTAATTCCTAGTTTCAGGCTGTAATTTCTAGTTTCTAATATCAAATTTGATGAGTTATCACTTGAGGAAATTCAAGTTCGGCGACTGTACTGTACTTTTAACCCTAACCAAAATTTTAATAAAAAATTACCTATAATGCAATATAAAGAAAATTGAAAGCGTTTTCATGCCTCATAATTTTAAAATTGTAGGAAAGCATGAGATTAAATGCTTGAAGAAAGGACGAAAATCATTTCGGTCTACCTCACACAATAAAAACAAACAAACCTGAAATCAAACATCTGTTGCCACTCTTTATAAAAATATTACTTTGAAGCAAGTGCGATAAAATATTTCAGCAACGCAATGAATATTAAAGTGAAAATTCTGCTTTGGAGTTAATTTCCCAAGAAAACAATTTATACTATCACAACCGTAACAATTTCAAAAGCGCGTGAATAAAAGATTTGCCGGAATAATGAGATGGTTTGAATTTTATTTACAACAATAAAACCATTGTTACAATTCATGTTTTAAAACATTTTGAAACATTAATTAAAATTGAACAAAATGTCGCATGAAAATAAGATCGGTGTCATTGAAAAGCTAATTTTTTTATCTTTAAGATAATGCAAAAATGGTATTTTTGCGATAATAGGATCCGAAGTTATTCCGGAAAACGTAAAAATTTAAAGTAATTTTTAAATAATTTAAATTCGAATTAAAATTTCGAAAAGTCCTTTTTTAGCGAGCCCCTACTCCATAAGAAGCAACCGCCTGCCAAATGTCAAGTCTCGAGTCCCAGTGGTTTGGGAGATTTCGAGATGAGTGAGTCATGGTATTTGTCTTTTATATATAAAGAAGACAGAAGAAATTCAACGGTTTTTAAAAGGGAAATGCCAAGTCTATGTGCAAATAGTTATAATAGAGTAAATAACGTTCATAATCAGCAA
This sequence comes from Araneus ventricosus, assembly GCA_013235015.1. Lineage (NCBI taxonomy): Eukaryota > Metazoa > Arthropoda > Arachnida > Araneae > Araneidae > Araneus > Araneus ventricosus. The sequence goes on along the minus strand of BGPR01002537.1, from coordinate 38,557 downwards.
AAAAATATCAACTACAATAATTTTTTATTAGTTCCTACTTTCCTGATAAAATCAATGGAGGATGAGATATTAGCATCGAGTTTGTTACTTTTTGGTTTGTAATTTTTTAAAATTCTTGAAGCATCTTTAGAAAAGGATAAACATATTAGTTATAGAAAACTGGCAACATTCCCAGTGGATTTTAGACACATAGAAAAAAACATTACAAAGCGGTGAGAAAGTTCCAGAACTTCAAATCTAAAATAAATCCTTCTATTTGAAAGTTCATTTTGTACAAAATTCATTTATTATATTAACTTTTCATTGTTTTAGTTCCATTCAATTACCTAAATAGAGGGAGAGACTAAATTTCAAAAAGTCACTCAACTAATGCGTGAGAGCTCTTCGAGACTCTCGGGTAAATAAGCTTTTAATTTGGAAGATGGCTTCGCGCAGACAAAAACCAAGAGGAGGGACCTTTATGAATAATGAATAATTTGTTGCACTCATTGATTAATTAGTGGGATGGCGGAAAATGTCGGGATTCACTCTGATGGAAACTTCAGGGCTGAAAAACACACAATGATAATATAATTAATCACTCTTAATAGGTAATGACTAGAAAGTGTCATTTCTGTCATTCAAATAGCTTCAATTAAAATCACTGAAGAAAAAAACCCCATCTGTCTATACATATAAGATTGAAAATTTTGATGTGGAAATTTTCGGAATTTTCTCATGTGAACTTTATTTTTTCCCTCATTACGCTTTGTTCGGTAGTAAGAATTTTTGTTTGAACTTTGAGGTAGTTAAAAAAATTTATAAAGGTTAGCGTTTTAAAAATGAATTTACGAACTTATGCAACGTTTTACAGTATTTTATAAGTATAGTCATAAATATCTTTCACTTCTTAATACTGGAATGGAAACATTGAGTCATGGTGACTCCACCTCTTAATCCAACCGAGATCCTTCCTCTGCAGATAGAAGGAAGTCCCCCTAACGGAAACATAGGAGGATGGGAAACTTAGGATGTTGCCTAATGGTGTCATGGTGACTCCACCTCTTACTCTAAATGCGATCCTGCCGTTGCAGATAGAAGGAAAAACCCCCCCCCCCCCTTAGCAATGCTATCTACAAGCTTTGATCCAGTTGAGGAGCACGCGCCATTCTTGTTTTGTCTACCGTTTCCAGTTCAGTAGGTAGTTTTGAAAACCCTATGAATTAAATTGACTCCTCGCATGAATAAGATTGAATCAAAAGAAAACGTTCAGAGCTAGAAGCAATAAAGAAGTCAAGAAGATATGTCACTTTCGATGACAAGTTCACTGGCGTTTCCTTCATGTTGTAGCTGGCTTGTTTCTTTTTTAATGTTTTTTTTCTATTGTTTGTAGCTGACAAATGATGGACTATTTAGCAATATCACTTTTTAAATATAAAAAAGTTTTATAAAATGTATTAAAAAGATTTTTAATAAATAAAAATAGTTCACGTTTAGTTTCTGTGTTCATACAATACCTCTACACTTTTAAAATGGATTGATTTTTAGAATAAGAGTTAATGATTGCTCAGTGATTGTGCATTGACACGTTAAGCGCCAAGTCTGGTTTGGCGTCTTTTCCGTTTAGCTCGTGATTCCAATTTTAATGATATGCTGGCGACATCGAACATACTAAAGAAGATATTTTTGTAAATTCCGTGTTTTTTAAGAATACTCATTATTTTTTTGTTAACACGTAGTATTTAGGTTCATTCTTAAATGATCTACAAATTATTTAAAATAAATTAATAGGAGAATATAATTTTTTAAATTGTTTATCGCCAGTCAAGAGTGACAGAAGTGGCCTGAACGAAAACTATACTGTCAATCACTTTTGACTGACGCTGTCCGAATGGAAAGTATAGTGTTAGTCACCGGTGACTGACATGGCACTTAACGTGCTACTGGGTAACAGT
>BGPR01002537.1:15919-29285 GCA_013235015.1 Araneus ventricosus | reverse complement strand
ATCTCGAATAGCTGAGTGCTTCTTTTGTGCATGCGACAAACCCCCTACAATGCTTCAGTGCTTAAATTTAATATCTACAACCAAGTTTATAGGCAGTTATCTTCGTGGTTGTATAATAATGGCAAATGTAATTACACAAAAGAGTAATGCACTAATAATTTATTGAATTTCGCTTTCTTTTCCTATAATTTTTGGTACCTTCCACGATTCGATTAAATCTCTTCGAGTTGTACCGAAACCTTCCTATAGGAGAGATGTCAAAACGTCGTATTGAGGGAGCGCTGTCGCTATTTTAATACCTTGTTATATGGAAATCTATATTTTCTCATCATATTTTATGGAAACCGCATTTTTAGAATGGCTTATTATAAGAAGGTTGTCGCTATTTTTGCACGATGTAATAAGGAAATCGCCATTCTCTCACTGTATTTTTCGAATGGTCTATTGTAGGAGGCTTGTCGCATGTATGACAAAAATGTTTAGAATATTTGAGTGCTTAAATTTAATATCTAGAACCAAGTTTACAAGCAATTATCTTCGCGCTGGTAGAATAATGTCAAACGCAATTATATAAAAGAATAATATATTATTAATAATCAAATCTATCCATCCAAATAAGTATGCTTTCAGTCAATGGAGCACTTAACGAATACTTAAAGAAAAGATAAAAGCTGTAACATAAAATCTTGGTTATGAAAATTTATTTATTCGTTCATTTAAGTGTTTATTCCGGTATCCTATACAGCTGATCAACATTTATTTCTTATCTTAGTGCTTAACAGATCTACAATTCAACACTTCATTTCACTAATTACCTCTTTCCAGTCGATAAAACATTTTATCTTCTATCATGCTATTTATTCCTCAAAACTAACTGTCACTAAAACAGTTCTTTTCGCATTTAGTCAAAGAATAAAACAATCACACTTTATTTTGCAACACTTAATTACTTCTACATCAAACAGAAAAGGGAATTTTACTGAGAGCGAGCCTTGTTTGCCTTAGAAACCAAAAGGTGCATATATTTTAACCCTCACATACGTTTAAAATTCTAAACTGCTAATTTCACCTGAATCCTTCATTAACACTACAACGTTTTCCGCAGTCTCTCTTCAGGCCTTAATTCTATTTAACTAACATTCCCCAACCTACAGAACAAACAACGCCGAGATATTTCATCCCCAATCAGTTTGTTTACATCCTTCTCCTACTAAAAGAAAACTACCGCCACTGTATCGCTCGATTCAATCTTTGCTGCCATTGTTCATTCAGTGAATGTTACGAGCGCACCACATTCGGTATTTAATCAGTTCGGCTATTTCAGTTAATTATTCCCCTCGCTCGCCAAAAGAAGAGGAGGAAGAAAAGAAATAGAAAGAAACCTTAACTCAACTCTTACCCGCTCTGCCCTAACCAGAACTCAAATGGAAGGGAGATAAATCACAGTAACCTTAGGTACTAACTAGCAATAACGTCGAGGAAGAAGGAATGAGGGGGAGACTATGCTGTTGCAATAAGGAATGGGGGGGCTCTGCTGTTGCTGCAATGATACGAGTCGGACAAAAGCGTAGCGAGGAAACGTGTGCGTGATTCCTTTCCATCTAGCAGAGCGTAATGACACCGTGAACGAGAAAATAAAGCGGCACTAAAAGGAGTTTTGTGCTATTTCCAGGTAAGAACAGCGTGACGCCGACGTCGTGTCCGTAACTTATGTCTGAGCCGAATGGATTAGAAGGGCTTAGGGCGCACCTGGTGGCCCTCAGACGCAAATATAGGGAGGATATTGTCATATTCCTCCTTTCGTTGTGGATGGGAAAGGAAAGCTATATGGAGGCAATAGCTCGGAAATGATCAGGGTTTGGGAAAGCTCGTGTGGGAGTGCAATGCTATTCTTTTTGGGATATATTGGCACGTGTGGGAGGTTGGGAAAGGAGTTAATTTATGCTCACGTGACACACGTAAAGTGTATTTCACTAATTGAAATTTGCATTTCATTCCGCATCGGGCATTTTCTGATCATAAAGTTTTTTTTTTCTGTGTAGAAATGTTGTTAACTTTTTAATATATATTTTGTTTGGTGATATAATTCTAGTTTTGCATTAGAACATTTAGTTTATTTTTTTATTTTTGTTAGTTCTTAAACTTTGTCTAATTTTTATCATACGTTTATTATTTATATTAGAATAATTAGTGTTGGTCTAATCCGATTTGTATTGATGGTTTTTGAATGTACTATATCTAATTTTGTTCGTTTTTATTATATTATTTATTTGGTTATTGTCTTATTTTCGTAAGTTAGTAAATAAATATAACGTTGGAAAGTTGTCTTTCCGTTTAAAAGGAGAAGGAACACAGCACTGTACACATAAAAAAATTCTGTTAAAATTCTCATTGCCCATTAGGGTGGAGCGAAAAAAATCAAAAGTCGTCCGATTAATTAGCACTAGGTGGCAAAAGTTGTCTGTTGACTAACATATAACTGTTGAATTTTTCCATAATTTTTGCACTTCATCTTCATTCCCCGCAAGAGCCTCAAAATTTTACTTTTTCAACAATTTTTCAGATATTTTATCAATATAGCAAAAAAATCAAAAGTCCTATCAAATAGCACTAGGTGGCAAAAGTTGTCTATTGACTAACATATCACTGTTGAATTTTTTTAGAATTTTTGCATTTCATCTGCATTCATCTCAAAAGCCACAAAATTTTACTTTTTATACAAATTTTCAAATATTTCTTCAATATAGTTTTGGCGGCAATTATTTCTAATTACGTTGGTTTAAGTACTTTTAAATATGTAATTCCCCAAGAGACGGCAACATGGGTACCATAAAATTGAAAACTTTTTGGCGATTATACTTTTCAGTTTGAGTGTGAATCGTCAGCAGTTTAATGTTCGCTGTGCACATTCCATTAGAGGTTTCATTTTGTGTGTGTGTTAGAAATTGGAATTATGGCTCAGACTAGAAACCAGGTTAAGTGTCCCATTATTGGCAGTCAAAAAGAGCTCGGTTGCATTGTTTTACCAACACGTGGTGATATATTGCGGTACTGTAATTGGATTAGGATACAAAAAGAGTGATTGATCAGGCATTTACAAACCACAAGTGATAGAAATTTATGGAGAGATCGCTATTAATATAGAGGAAATTTGGTACAAAGCTTCAATTCCTATTCTTCATCAGATAAGAAAATTTACTTTGATAAAAAGAGAGTATGAAAAGCTATTAAAGCTAATTGAATCTTACCTCGGCCAAAAGGATTCTCCAAATTTCCAAAATAGTATTCAAGCCTTCGTAGGAGGGAAAAAAACTTCTTGGCGTCGCTGCGTGCAAATGCATGGCTTTAAATTCTGCCGCAGCGAAAGATCACAAAGTGCCACAACAAGAACAACAATTTATAGCCAATCACAGATCTGACCAGGCAGTGACTATTGGTACTGTTGATCTACGAACCACTCAATAGCTTCAATAAAATGCTGCAAGGAAGCCGAAAAGCTTGGTGTCTAGCCTTCAAATTCGACTGGAAGGGCCGAAATCTTAGGAGAGGGAAATGCTGACGTCTGTAACAACAATGATGTTGCCGCTGACAAAAATACTCCATCATGCTCCAATGCCCAAACGAGGCTAAAGGTCGCAACATTTGCAAGAGCATGCGACAGATATGCAATTGCGGATCTACCAGCTGTCCCTCCTGCATCAGGATTACTTCACGATCTCAGCCACTGCTCACCGAGCCATGCTAATGAAAACCTTGGAAAATGTCACATGCCAGACGGCTCACAACTGGGACTGTGCCGATTTTCGATGCATCGATGTTGCGCAATCATCGCCGTTCCGATGTTTATATTGTCGTTTTTTTTTCGAAGCATCGGAAATTCAGATTTACCCGCGATGTGTACAATGTTTCCCGATGCATCGTAGACATCGATGCCCACAAGCGCCGCGAGGAGCATTGTTCCCGATCGCACATCGATGACCGCAAGAGCGCAGCATTTCCACGATCATAAGTGATTACCGTGGCTTATCTTTCCCCATGTTTCTTCCACCGTGACTCATCAAGTAGAGACATACGTTGCGAAGTGTGGATCGTTGTGCTGACACGATGAATCCCGATGTGACCGCGAATGAAAACGATGAAAATAACTCATCTCGAGAATTGAGGAAGCGAAGTGTTTTCTGTTGTAGAATCTCTCAGTCATCGAAACGTGCATTACTTCGTGTGGCCTCGTGCTTTCTTCTAATCGTGTAAATTCTCTGTTGTTTTAAGTTCAAGGGTATAATTATCAATCTTGCCGTTCATCGTTTGTTTGGTTGAAGAGAAGATCGTATTAATTGTTCTTAATATACGATTTATTGTTGATAACTAGACAAATTTATAGTATTTTTTGACACTTTATTTGTTAGGTAACTAAGGATTGAATTTATTATAAGCATATAAATGCCTTAATCAACCACTGAAAAGTGTAAGAATGCAAAATTAGACAATAGTAAGTGCGAAACATTGATGTATCGAAATATCGCGATGTTAGAGTGGCGATACATCGCGATGCTAAAACTTTAACATCGCCCAGTCCTACTCACAACTGCCAATCGATTGCTTCGACTTTACATAAACACAAGAGAGACATCTAAAAACTTTAAGGAGATTGCTAGGCCCATAATAAAGGTTTATGCACCCATGTGATTTTATATTAAATGTAATCTAAGCACCATGGAAGCTCCTCTTCACCTAGACAGAACTATAAGTTTCTCACGGTACCTAAGCAATGAACTTAAAAAAACTGGAGATGCAACCATTCAGCGTATTGGTTCCTTCGCGCAACCAGAAATCATACTTATTGCAAAGCTTACTGATAAAGGATCACATATTAGGAAGATGGGCATGCGTAGAATTCTTTCTGAAAATCACGACAATCATCTGTCCGTAAGTTTGAAATACCAAAAATTAATTTCGGTGCTTGAAGATTGTGCTGACCTTTATAAACTGGTAACAACGTAAAGTAACAGAACCACCCTTGACACGACATCTATCAGAAGACTTGCGTGCTTGCCTAGAAGAAAGTTCGCCCCTTCTTGCACTTATTTGTGACTTTCTCTGTCGCACCAAGGCAGTGCAATGGAAAGGTGTGTGAAAGCAGTCACTGAGGCTTCAAGTATGTGGAAATACTGCCCGAAATGGCTACATCAGAGCAAGAAATGTAGACAGGACAATCATGCCGGCTTTTGAGAATAAGGCTGAATATAAACCTGGTATAATTGATAAGTAAATGAAAGTAATGCCCCAAGGTAGGGTGGTTGGGATGGGCGCGAGTGGAACACGATATGCAAGCACAACCACTTGGTGAGTTCTGGGTTGTTTCTAGAAACCAACAAAGAGTTGCATATACTTATAATAAAGATTAATTAGTATTTTATGGCAAAATTAATAGTTGGTAATTAAAGGGATATTTTCGGTAGCTAGGTCAGTGAGTAATCAATGCATTTAGAAATAATTGTCGCCAAAATTATAGTAATATATGATTTTTTTTTTGTAAAAAGTAAAATTTTGAGGCTCTTGCGGGGATTGAAGATGAAGTGCAAAATTTCTGAAAAAATTCAGCAGTGATATGCTAGCCAATAGACAACTTGAAAAACATTTTCGTAGCCAATTGACGAATAACTATGCATTATTAGATTTATTTATTTTGCTTAAAATTCGCGTCAGATCACAAAGCGTACATATATACAGCGTTCATGGCACAATGCATCATATAAGTGCAGTGTTTTATACTGTACAAATTCTTCTGCTTATTAGGTAATAAGCGCAGTTACATATGTCGTGTGATTGTGACATCACACAAATTCATTTTACTGGTACTGGGTCTTTCTTATAAATTCTAATAAAGCAGATTCTGCTCATCCCTTTGTCAATTTAAAGAAATTTCCTGTTGAAGTTATAAAACTTTTTGTTTGGAGATTCTCAAAGCATCTTAATTTACTGAACAATGAGATGGATGCAGGAGTCTGACTAAGCCTGATGAAGCTGTCTTTGTCCTCTAACCAGATTCCAAACTAATAAGTCCATCCCCGACAGCCCTTTTGATTCTTTAAAACGGAACGTTCGATAAATAAAGTCAATAAGAAATTGGCCAGTGTGAAAATTGGGTTTCTGACATCAATTTTATTTTTTCTTCCTCATCTTAAAAATTTAACAAATAATTGTGGTTCGCCAAATTTTTAAGGAAAAAAATTCTCTTAATAAATATTATTTTAAAACTCAATAATGACAGTATACATTTTAGGCTGTATTTTTTTGTGTGTCAGACAACGAAAATTAAAACTGAATGAATATTTGCCTACAGAACAGAACGCCGTCTCTTACCCCCGTACCCGTGACCAGACAAGTCACTGAACGGTTTGATGGGCAAGACACGGGAATTTTATTTAAGAAAAACAAAATAAACAAAAAGAAGGAAATATATACACTATGTACAGCACAGGCATTTTCACTTTTACACTATAAGTTCGTAATAGTCTTTTCTTTAGATTATGTTATACCTTTCTATTATTTGTAGGGGGGGAATGTCCGGTAATTGAGCTACTAAATTCAGCTCGCTTGAAAGTTGAAGGCTAGGGAGTCCGGAAAAGATCTGTTTTCGCGCCTATATTTGCCTACATAATGTTAATATGTAGACCTTATTTGTTTTAGTACGCACATTAGTTATTTATTACTGCGTTTGAGTCAGATAATGTTACTCTATGTTAACGCATTAACCAGAAGCTGTTTTACACAAAATTGAAAAATGCAAAAAAGGGGGGAATAAACAAAAGAAACTTTAAAAAAACCCGAATGATAAAAATAATTGCATATATGTGACTATATTCGGAGAGGTGGTGTGTAAATTCATATAGAAATGAAGGCGGCTGTCGTTGAATAACGAAGAACAGTTTATTTAAATGTAGACATATTTAAATTCTTACACAGTATTCCATTGTAGATAAAATTTGAAATATTACTTGAATCCAAGCCATGATTAGGTATTAATAATCTTACGCGCAAAGCCACGCGTCTTACAAGAAAACAGTTATATCGAAGAAAAGAGAAACATGGCCGTAACCCTGCCTTTAAACACTGCTAGGAAACGGAGAGTCCCCGAAAGCTTGATAACCGGTTGAATCTGGATTTCTTCAAGTTAAAGTAGTAGTTATTCTTAGATTAGAATTAAAGTAGAAGTAATAAGTTTATAAATTAAAAAGTTACGCAGTGTTTTTAAAAGCAGGAAAATGCTAAATCATTACATATATATATATATATATGTAACGATTTAGCATTTTCGCGCTATATATATATATATATATATATATATACAAAAGATAGAAAAAAATTCTACTAAAGTTTTATCGTCATTATTTTAAAGAAGATTATTTTAGAACTTTTTTTTTATAATCCCGAATGTAGAAAAATTGATCAATCGCATTGCTTTGGTAGTCGCCTGTTGGATTCTTTTATTTTTTCCCCTTTTTTCACCATTTTTAAGATTTATCACACACCGAACACTGCTTATTTTTGCCAACAGCTTTTTCAGACACCGCAGAATTTTGTTTATATTTTCGCATATTCTGGTTAACATTTTCACTCTGACTGAAAATAATTCAAAAATTATTCAAATCATCAGTACATTTAGGAATGTCGTGATAGTTTTCAGAAGACGTAAGATATGTAAGGGGCCGTTCAAATATTACGTAAGCATGTTTTTGGTATTTTTTGACCCCCTCCCCCCTTGTCAGCAAAAATAAGCAAATCGCAAACCCCCCTCTTATAATTACGTAAGCATACTGCAAACCCCTCCCCCGTTCTTATTTTTTTACAAAACGTATAACAGTAATAATCTAATTTAAAAATTTTTAGGACTTAATTCAAATAAAAAACTCTAACTCGGCTTAAAATGGAAAAAAAAATGTAAGTTTAATTTACTTACAATTTCAAGTTTAAGCTTACAAAAACAAAGTTTAATTTTCTTTTGCCAAATTTAACTTTTTTTTCAAATTTAATTTTTTTAAATTAAATTATTTGTGCAAGTTACAAGAGATTTTCGGAAATAAAGTGATTTTAATGTCTTACGTAAGCATCACTCATACTCCCCCTCCCCCCCTTGTCAGCAAAAATAAGAACCCCCTCCCCCCCCCTTGGGTGCTTACGTAATATTTGAACGGCCCCTAATGAGTTTTAAAAAATTTCTGACGAGTCCAAAACACTCAAAGGATTGATGTTAAATTGCTGAATCCGTTCTTTACCCACATTAAAACATCCAACACATTTAATGGATTTTCACTAAAAAAAATGTCCAAATTCGAGTTTCAGTTTGTCACGTCACGGAAAGTGTCAATATTTATCGCCGAATAATCGATCTGTTTCAAAGATAGAAAAATTCGCTGTTATGCAAATTTCTGCTTTAAAACGTGACCAAGACTGTCGTGACTGGTGGTGTTTTTTTAGAAAAATAAGAGTGAAAAGGTTACATAATTATGTTTTAGAGTAAACCTGTCAGTTTATTGCAATTTAACAAATGCCGCAGCTACAGTCGTACTTTTTTTAAATAAACGCATTCTTGTTTAGATGTAAATGTGCGTGTTTGAGATCTTTTCGTAAAAAATAAGAATATTTATAAAGGGAATTATAAATGTGAAAGAGTAAAAAACAATAGCAGACAACGACAAGAAGTAAGAATCTGGTGAATGACTTCATCAGAGGCCAGACGTCTGTTTTCGTAAGAAACGTTTTCAAAATTAATTACAGAAAGTTTTTATACAGAGAGCCACTTGTGCATTTTAAGCGTTCTGTTTATTCTTAATATTAATATGCACAAGGTGTCATAAATCGGTACGCTTTATGACATTATACATTGACGCCCATTTTGTACTAAATCGGTAACGCTCTACAACTTTGTAATGACATTCCCCCCCCTCCCCTATTTTGTGCCGTTTTCGAGATAGGAACGCTAACTCCGGAGTTTGCCACCAGGTGTCGTCGCATAACGCATAGACGTTTTACTATACCGAGACACTACTTTCATGACTATAGCTGCCGTCATTCTGAAGTTAAGGTGGGGCGCTCTTATGTAGGTAGGCACGCAGTCGAAACATATCAGTCACAGTATCTCAACATATTCTCTACGTTACTTGAGGTTCGCAAAGTGTGGCCTTCGGAATGCGAGGGTCATAAGTTCGAGACTCGGATCAACTGTGTACTCAGGCCCTGATGTACGCTTAAGCCATCGGGGTGAAACATCTTCCTCCTGTGACGAGGAGTGAAAAGGGACCCCAGTATCCTGGTGGTAAATTCTCGGTGTCGCGATCGGAAGTTTGTAGGTTCGAAACCAGATTTCTAATCGAGGGACAGCCTTCTGTGCATCTAAACAACAAACTCTCCCATCACCAGATCATTCAAACCCAATAGATAGCGCATTTGAGTACATTACCCTTGGCCTCTCGAAATTCAACTTTGTAGTGCTTCCTGCGAAACAGTAATGCTTTTCCCTCTCTTGAAACGTTTCCGTGTACTGTTCTCTAACAAGAAATCTAATTCTTTTACATTATTGTTTACGGGCATCTGGAATTATATTGCCATACCTATCTATCTGTTTAGTATAAATGTTTATAGGTTCTTGTGACGTTAAAATGTGTAAGTAAGTGGAGCGTGTGGAATAGCTTTTAAGCGCTTATTCTTAATTTTGTGCATATTGTTACAAAAGTCTTTCTGTGGGTGTGTGGTGTAAACAGCCCAACACAGGATAATGAAGAATGAAGGTTTATTTACAAATATGCAGGAAAACACGTAGCACAGGTACAGGAAACAATGGTTCTTTCACAGATTAGCAATGTAAACAGACAACAATTCACAGATAATAACAGTTCAGCACTTTGATATTTAGCAACACAAACAGTCAGAAAATAACTAATAACGACAATAACAGCACTTTCAATAGCGCTCAGCTCACCAGCTTCCTAGCTCGCACTGCAGAAGTCTATCTAAAGTCGTTCCCAATGGATCAACACTCCTACCGCTCGGCGTCTAACAGCTTACTAGCTCGCACAGCGGATAGAACTCCAAAGACGTTCGCGCTCCAAGGCGATCCCAGTCGATCAACAAACACACACCTCCGTCATACAAGCGCTCTCCTTATACAGTTTCCCCCGGCAGGCCGTGACGTCATACAGAATTATCTAGTACATTCAAGCGTATCTTCTCTCCTAATAGAGATATCGAGAAGATTCCAGCACCTTTCAGATCCCATATTTCGTCGCCAAGGTCAGGGCACCAGACGTGGCGGCTGCAAGTCATCCCATACTTATCCCTGTAAAACTCTCTTCCCAACCATAAGACTCACATTGCTGGGAAGCGACTTTCCATGTTTGTAACAATATTTACTAATTAGTATATTTTCTTCTCCATTTTTATGCAGGCTCTTATGCCAGATGTGTAATTTTTTATTCATAAAAAAAAATAAAGACGGTCAATTCCTAACCAACTGCTTAAAGAATCCGTCATGGTGATTCCATGTGCAGTGGTGTTCGATCTGGTACACTTGCAATCTACTCTTCTAAGTGAGAAGTCGTCATGTAAGTGTGGCGTGGAAGTTCGGAGAGTTACGCTGCTGGCTCAGGTTGTCTTTTTGGTCATCAGATTAAAATTACCAGGTCTGTTTCCAAATCGATCTCGTGTAGCTTCAAACGGGGAGGTTAATCTAACTAAACTAAATTGAGGGCGTAGCGAAATTTAGATGATAAAGTTTATATGGAAATACGCCAGTAATTGAACTAGCTCCGCAAACTACAATAATAACTTCTTGTTAAGATAAAAATGCATTCGGGGAATTTATTTTTGGCAAATGCAAAGCCACACAACCGTACATACTGAAAAGGAAGACAAATTAGACCTGGGGAGAGTTGGGAATCTTTGAACTCGGGCTCATTATAGCGAATGAATCCTTTGTTTGTTTCTTTTATTGGAGAAAAAAGGGAGAAAGCGTACAAAAAAAAGCGAAATGATACTGAACCGAAAAAAGAATGTGGAGAAAAGGACGGTGAAAGAATAAATTTGCCATCAAAGTAACAGAGGAAAGAGAATTATAACAGCCATTCAGTAGCGAAAATACAGAAATAAAATGTATAAAAAAACTGTTTCAATCTAGAGGGCGAAAGTAAAATTGGATTCATAATAATGGTGATTTAACGTAAAAATAGTATTTCCTAGTACAGAGTCATTTAATAAAATTGACTCTTGCGACATTTGCCGATTTGGAAGTAACGAATATATTATCTCCAAACATAAAGTTTCTGTCTAATTTTCACGTGTTTTAAGTTTTGTCACGACAATATTGCAACAAACTAGCACTTATATTTAAACATACTACATTTAATTCCTCTATAATTTCCTTTTATCCTTTGACGTCAAGAACTTCATAAATATTAACTTGGAAGTTAAAATTAGCATGCTAATTATATTCAGCTAGTTTTCTGGTAAATGCTTCGCAAACATTTGATGTACAATTTGGTTTCGAAAAAATTGGTGATGTGGTTCTTTTTAATTGTTACTTTTAAAGATGAATGAGTACAATAGACTTTTGATATATAGCAGAAACTTAATTATATTTCATATACAAATTAACAAAAGGTGTATATATATCTTTTATAACTTCTGATTAACGCACGCAAAGATTTTATTAACATATTTATATGTTGGAAATATTAAAAAAAGGAATGATAAAAAAAAGAAAAACTGTCACCAAAATCATTTGTATAGGATAGTTGTATATATCTATTTGAATTTGTGCCTAAATATTATTTCTTGCAAATTTCAAATGCTATTTGTTTGTTTTAGATATTTTTTGTTTTTGTTTCATTTTACCAAATGATTGCGTAATCAGGGCAAATGTTCTCTCCTGAACTTTCTCGTATATTTCTAAAATACGGCACGTTTCGTCTTCAGCTTCGTCATAAGATAGAAGATTATTCAATACACGTTCTGGAGCTCTTTCCTTTGATTGTTTGAGTCCGAAATTTGACATTGCCCTGTAGTCTATATATAAAAAACACTAACGAACGTGGCATAGAAAAGAGGTTAGTTTCTCTTTTGCCGATGGCAACGATCGGTTTGTTTACAAGACAAAATCGGTAGCCTCCTTCCCGTTAGGCATAACTTAGTAGACATAACCCTCTACTACAATCGTTCTGGTGTAAATTAACTTTTTTTTTCACTTAAATGAATTTAAGACGTAGAGTTCACAATATTTCTTACAATATAATAAAACTTTGGATGAAATTTTTCAAAAGCGATCTGTTAGAAATGAAGCAGACGGGCTTAGACGAGCCATAGAGCTTTCAAATCAACGTTAAAATAGTTTAAATCAGCGTAAGTTAAAATCGAGTTAATTCACGAATTGAGGTGCATGTCATGGAACTTACGTTTTGCGCACACCACTTGGCACTTTTTTTTTTGTCTTGGCGAAATTTCTTGGAGCGTTCAATCGCCAACTTGGCTCAACTTCTTTCTTGACAATACAGGCGCATTATTTTTGGCGAGTTGAAGCGTCAGGGGACGGGATGCGCCAGTTTGGCAGAAAATGCATTGTGTGCGTAGAACGGAGCGCAGATGCTCTGCGAGGGATCAGCTAGTTTGAATGTAAAGATCATATACTAAAATACATCCATCTACTTTATTGCGTTTTTGACTTATAGCATTCACACACACACGAATAGTCATACCGAAAGACAGTCAACACAATAATGGATTTGTTCCAAAATTTAAAACAAGTCTACAATTCTGGGAGTAAAACTATATGCCAAATTTCACTCATCTAGCTCGGTGCGTTTTTGAGCTAAAATATTTACAAACAATCAGATATAATTCAAAAAATAGCCTTTTTTGGATGCAGGGAGGTTTAAAACGTGGAGCTTCATCAAAATTTCTAAATCGACTTTTTCACTATTACAACAGTTTGTCTCTGTATACTTTATAGTCGAGAAATTAATTTATATTTCAAACACATAAATAACGCAATAACGTCTTTGGGGTCACTAACCAAACTTCTTTGGAGTCGTTAACTTTCCACTAAGCAAAGCATTCTGCCAAGTTAAGGACCAGCGCATATCTGGCGATGAATTTGGCAACTCCTCGTCAAGTTTGGCGACAATAGAAAGGTGTAGAGGGTTTACTATCATTTAGTTAATAAGGAAATTACTGTATCTTACGAATAAAAATTAGAATGATATCAACTTCCATTATCTAAGTTAAAAAGCAACTGGCGGAGAAACCTAGAATAGAGAAATTTAGAATATCAACTTCCAATATCTAAGTTAAAAAGCAACTGGCGGAGAAACCTAGA
>BGPR01002536.1:145916-172806 GCA_013235015.1 Araneus ventricosus | reverse complement strand
TAATGAATTTTGCAAAATTCGGCGCGGAGCCTTGTGCGGTCGTACCGGTCGCATCCCCTTCGGGCCGGCCCTAGATCTCACCTTTTATCTACCTTCACTGAAGCAAGAGAAACACGTAACGTAGGAAGAAAGGAAAACATTTGGAGAGATGCGCTATGGAGATGCGGGCTAGTTGGGCAAAATTTTTGGGAACCTCGTGAAATATTTCGCGCACCTGCATTTTGAACGGTTTGCGCCATCCAGGATGTTTCAAGGGGAATTTCATAGTTTAAACCTAAGTAATATTTTTATTATTTTTTTTAATTTTAAATTATACTCAGTGGCATAGTGAGCGGGAGGGCGAGGGGTGTACCAAGGAGTCAAATTTTACTGCATTTCTGCCATTTTTTATAGGAAAGTAAAAAAAATAATAATAATATTCCCCCCCCCCGTAGCCATTTACTCTTGCTGAGCAAATGACGTCTGAGGTAAATAAAATCATATTTCCTTGGTGGCACGCACCCTCGCTGCACCACTGGTCATTTGACAAAACATTAAAAATTGACACTAACACATTAAAGTCAAATACAATAAAAAAAATCGAAAAATACCACGCCTCTTTCACAGTTTACTAAGCTAAGCCATTAACGGTGATGGTGGTGGGGCGAAAAAATCATATGATCCGGATGCCACTTTTCTTCGCTACGCCACTGATTATACAGTCAATGAGAGAGCAATTCAAACAGTTATTTATAAAAGTGTCCAACACTAGAGCACCATTCACCAAACGGGAGACTTCAAAGCGGCAAGCGAGATCTTCCCATTCATTAATCACAATAGATAGAGGTATTGAAACAACAGGGGATTCGATCAAGCTGTCTTGTCGCGTAGTTCAATGGTATAAGAGGAACATTTTATCATAATATAAATAAAAGTCATTGTAGCTATGTATGTGGCTACGTATGTGGGTATGTGGCTATGTACCACATCTCATCCTAAACTACTGCAGCAATTTCAACAAAACTTTGCACACTTATTATTTAAGACAAGAGGAAGATTATTGTCACTTTTCGTAGTACAAATGTTAATTAAACAGTCAGTTAACTAGAAATTAACCGAAACCATTTTTCCGAAGTAACTTCGGAGTAAATTGTCCGGCAAAAAATATTTTTATACCATCTTAACATTCAAAGTTTTACCTTTTCAGTGATACCAATTTTATATTTCTGACAGTTTTTCTTTAATTTTTATTATTTTTTAAGTTAAAGTGCAGACGATTTTGAAATAACACAAATTTATAGCTACTCCGTTGATAGGCAAATGTTAGACTTTCAGCTAATTTACCTTTACTTCTGAAATTTTTGCTTATTTTTATAAATATGTTTCATATAAGAAGAGAGTCAACCGTCAACTTTTAAAAGCCCTAAATATTATTAAAGTTTCAGTTAATTGGAAATTAAGCAAACTTTTGGCAGTTTCTGTGTTTGTCATTTTTCGAGAATATGGATTATGTCACAAAAACTATTTTTACACGTAATAAAAATTTAAAAAATTAACATTTCAAGACATAACTTTCATTTCCTTTCAATTAGTTGCCCTCAAATAATTGCCCTTAATAATTTTCAAAAATTAATTTGTGTATAAAATCTACTATTTATAACGGTTTATTTTATTGTTGAAGAACAAGAATACAAAAGAACTGTTTCTAGATCACATTAGAAGAATTTTGGATGAAGTCGAATTTTATTATTTTTTTTTTCATATTTTTTCTAACGCTTTTTCTCAATGAAAAAATTACTATGTAATTGTCCCAAAACATCCGTTAAAACCTTTCTTATACTGCAAGATTTATGAAAAAAATTTGAGGTACCTGTGCAATAAATACTAATAACTTATGGATAAAAACAGCTATCGGCGGTTTTTAAAAATCGTCTGGTTCAAATGGTATTCTCATTTTAATTGAAAACAATTTCAGACGATAAAAGAATTTTGGGTATTCTAATTTTCTATAAAAAAGTATCTTTTTACAACAAAAATACTAGACATGAAAGAATTTTAATCCCGAGCAACGCCGGGCATAACAGCTAGTAAAGTATAAAAGTATTTAATGCATAAATTAAATTCGGTATGCGGTTTCAAAAGCCAAAATACAGATTTATTATAAAGTTCTGACACAATCTGTCGAAAGGAAAAGTACAAAATGCATATTAGATTTTCTTTCCTATTCTAAGAAATTTTAATCAAAATGAGGCCCGTTTTATGTGTATACCGGAAAGGCGAGATGGCTAGTTCAATATCACATATAAACTATAACGGAAAGAAAAAATGCAAGTTTAAACTCAATTTTATCAAGCGGAACTATTTTAACATTATTCATTAATTTCAAAACAGAGTAAAGCACCGATAATGTGTTACTCAATTATACATCGTTTACATCTATACGTCGTTTCATCATAATCACTATTCTTTCGTAAATATTGCAATATAAAGTTCTACGTTTATAAGACGCAAAGCTTCTGTTGACGTCGTTCTCTTCCTTTCTGAAAATCGCAAATTTTTTTGCCTCAGTCATTATTCCGAGGTTCCTGCTAAGGGGAGGGGGCTTTACCTAGAAAGCAAGAGGATTAAAATCTTTGTGTTCATGTTCATACCCAAAGACAGGCTTGCACATAACCCGCATAAAATAATAAACGTAAAATTATATTTTAGGCTATGCAATAAGGTATGATGATTTTTCTCACTTTTTTGATAAATGTATAATTTTGAAATTTAATTATGGTTTTTAATATTATATTAGTTCTGCTCTAAAATATTTATTTCTTTGAAATTACTTACATTACCTTATTTGCAGTAGTAGCATTAAATTCATAATAATCAAAGATATTTATTACAATCTTAATTATACGGTTGCCACTTATACGTCCTTCTATGTTAGTGTCTTCATAGATACATAAATATTGCTTTGATCTAAATAAAATACAAAGGCAATGCATTATCAGGAGTTCATCTTTACATATAACGATACCTGAAGAATTTTATAATAGAACATTTTACCGACACTGAACTCAATTCCTTCGTTAAATTTTAGAAGAATTACGTCGGAAATATTTGATTTACTTCATTAAGCTCCATATGATTCCTGATTAGTTGCTTAACTAATCACAACCTGCTTTATACGACAGAAAATGTTCTACTCTTCCAGTCATTATGGAACACGTATGATCGTCGAAGATGTATAGCTCGGCAATGTGTGAGGATGGACAATTGTCCGGATGTGTCCCCTCTCCTCTCCTCAGCTAATTAATCACTTCCAGGGCGACGAAAAGGGCGAGAGAAAAGTTTGATTCAATGCCCGGGAGTTAATTCCTGCATTAGTTATTCGCCTCCATTCCAAATGATTCTAATGAATATTCCAGAATTGATCGCCTCGAAAAATGGAGCTACCTCCTTCGTGAATCTTTCCCGGTAATAACCCCGTTTCCTTACTCAGAAAAGTCATACGGAATAATTAAAGTTCAAAGGAAAACCTCGGGGGCTGTTTGTTGTGAGCTGTAATATTAGCCTTTCGAAATCCATCATATAGCGCCATGGGCAATAGATCTTTTGAAATAACTTCCACCTCTCCCGAAGAGTCCATCTAATGACGATATTTAGATGCAGAGTGAGGAAGCTACTTCACAATTAACTCGGTGTTAACACCGGTTGAGAGAAATTCTAGAAGCCTTCATTAAGGGATTCCTTCATTAATTTATTTTTCTCATTTCTGTCTCGTCGGTCTTCATTATAGTTGCATTAAAAGAGAGAAATCATTTTTAACCTCTTGATTGTTTCCAAATATTTTCTTGAAAGTCTTCTGTTGAAATGAATGATGTAGATGTTAATAAAACTCGCCATCAGTGAACCATCATTAAAATCTATTATAAATTGTAATCCAAACTTTTATATGTTCCTTTTTAGAACGTTTAATGCTTTTGTTAACAGTTGTTGCAATTGCTACACCAAAAATATTTTTGTCTTTCCTAACGGGCCGGTACATCTGCTATACTGGTAAGAAGTGAGGATCTTACTCCAGTTTGTAAACATTTCAGCTGTGTCATAACTGCCTTATAAAACCCTTCCTGCACTTTCTTCCTACGGATTATCGGCACTAAGGAGCTTCGTGACCATTGTTTTGGTGCATTTTTATTTATTTATTTATTAAAATAAGCATTCTTTTGATGTCTAGAAATGAGTACGCATAATTTCATTCTTGAATTGTACTCATTTGAAGAAGTATTAGTTTATTTCTCGACTTTAACTTGCAGTCTTTGCTTTATCATGCACGCTTTGCTTTAACATACAGTCTTGGCTTTATCTATATTTTCTTATAAAATGAATTCATTTATTTTATAATTACGTGTCTGTCTCAACAAAATTTACGCATAAGAAAGGATTAAAAGCCGTCAAGGATATTAAATTCTGATATTTAGAATAGAATGGAATAAATATTTGAAAATTGAAGCAAAATTTACCATATTATTTTTAAAATAAATCTTTCACTTTATAGATCTGCAGGCTAAAAAGGCATTATGGTAGTTAAAATCTATTTTTTTACAACTGGTAGAAACCTTGATACAGATTTATCTTTATTTGCCTGTTTCTATTGAAATTGTAAAAGCTGTCATCTACTCAGGAAGTGACTCAGTTACTGAGACATTTCCGAGACAGCAAAGAAGGTTGCCATTTCACCTTCCATAGACTGTTTGAGAAAGCATTTCCGAGCAAACCGTTTCGGAAACCATTGCCGCAAATTTTACATAGGAAAGCTTTTTATGAACTACCTCACCGAGAAGGTTTGAAGGATAAGTCCGCGAAAACATTTCCTAGCAAACCGTTTTGAAAACTATTCCCGCATAATTGGGTAGGAAAGCTTTTTATGAACCACCTGTCCCATAGGGTGTAGTCCCGTCGGTATCGTGGTTATTGCATTTGCCTTCCAACTCTATAATCGCGGGTTCGATCTCCGCATAGGAGGAATGTGAAGTTTTGTCACAATCTACAACGAACTCGTACAAATAAGTTCAATCAAAAATTGGATTAATGAAATTAATAATTAAGCTAGGATTAACTACTATTCCTAACTAATATAATTAATTGGCTTTCGAGATAACTCTAAGTGGGATTAAGATGACACCAGAAGAAGGTGGTGAAAAAATGGGGGTGTTGGACCCCTCTGTAGGAGTAGGGGAAAGGGGGGTTCCATTTTGTCCGGCAAAGGAGGGATCTTAACAACCTTTTGAAAGCCCTGAATCAAGCTTGAGGAAAGACAAACAAGCTTGTAATAAAAGCTAGGGGAAATCTTACTAAAAACCTTACAGAACACTTTGCTTCTTGTTGACTAGCGAAACTTTCCGCTACCTTGCTGAAAGGTTCAACCCTTGTCATGGAAACCTTTGTGACAACCCTTTACCCTTGCTCACGACAAGGTTTCCTAAACCTTTTATACAAGCTTTCTTTGCTATCTGGGTTTCAGTGTTCAATTCTCAACAAAAATGTTTGGTCTCTCAATCAAACCATTCCTTCCACCTTCTTGGATTTTCCCCTGCGAAGGAAGCACACATATCCAGATTTCGAAATAAAATCGAAGGGAGCCCATTTCGAGTGAATTATATGGTTTTCAAAAACTGAGAAGACAATTTCCTAAATTAAGTCTCGACACTCTGAGAATTAAAGGAATAAACCTAATCTTCAAAACAGTCGAATCGAGAGAGAAAAGTGCCTCCGAAAGGAATTGCAAACTCTCGCAGAAAATTCAATTAGAAAATTCCACCCGGTGACATACATACACCTCGCCCGAATCTGCTGTGAATCGAAACTAAATCTTTGACTCCAACTGTAAATCTCAATGTGGTCCCCTCGCCGGTGAATGTGTTACAAGACATTCCTTTTTTCGATCACCAAATCACTCTCGATTTCTTGTTCCATGGAAGACATTTAATCATCACACCTGACACTGCTGGATAGAGACTCAAATTTGAGTGCGTCAGAAAATTTATTCGGCTAAGGGAACAAGAAAAACGTGTCTCTAAATCTCGTGTTTGAGCGATAGAGAGAGGAAAAAAAGATCTCGTGTTAGGGAAAGGGTAACTGTGACCATAACTGCAATAATACTCAAGAAGTGTGGAATAAAAGGTAGAATGTGTCCACTTTAAAATGCATATTGAAGCGATCCATCCAATTGTTCGCAAAGGAGATGTCTGGGAGTCATCTATAACTCATTGAGTGACCCCTGCCAAAGTTCGCCCTCTCTCAAATATCGAGAATTGCGGGTCATTCGCCAAGGGGTTCTTTCTTTTTTGTCCAAAAATGTTTTCGAATAGTTTGTCTAAGAGAAAATTTCTTCTTTTCTACGGTATCTATCCTTGCCTTCTATTAAAACTTCTGCAGATATGTCAAGCTGAAATTGTTTGATAACAATGATTATATAACTCCTTTAATTAGATTAATTATTTTCTACAGTTTTTTTAACTTTAAATAGAAGGTAATAATGTACTAGCCAACTTCGATGACCAGTTGTTTTGCGTCCTAAGTAGAAGCTATTAATTCATCTAAATCGATGAATTACTAATTATACACTGTTGCGGGAAATAGTTAAGAATAAATTTCCGCTTAATTATTTTAAATGAAAGACATCCAAACAAATGTTTTCAAATTGAAATAGTTGAACCAATCTTAAGACTTATAAGAATTAATTTTACAAATTAAGTAAAATGTTAAAAAAAGAAAACCAAACAAAATTTTACATTATCTCAAAAGTTCCAATTCACTTTTAAAAGAAAAGAAGCTTCATGTATAATAGTTCAAATTTTGAAGCCACAGCACTTCATAACCTTTATAAAAACCAAACAAAATTTTACGTTATCTCAAATGTTCAAATGCACTTTTAAAAGAAAGAGAAGAAATTTTCAGCTTCAGGTATATAAGTTCAAGCTTTGAAGAAACAACACGTGATAACCTTTATAAGGACGCATTTGATGTTTTTTTCATTTTTATTTTTAGAGTAAATATACATAGGACCAAAATGAATTATTGGCACTTTTAAGTGCTTTCTTTCTAATGCTATACTTACTTTTAGTAAGAGTTAGGAATTTACAATAATTGCGAATTGACTAATTAAATAACGAAATTATTAAATGGGTATTCGGCAATAATTTAAAAAATTTGAGTTTATATGGTATAATTATTTGTAATTTTACTTTAATATAAGTGTAGATTATGGATTAGATTTAGATTATGATTTCGCATGCATATATATATATTTCTGACAGATTCTATTTCTACCCATGAACTTCGTGCAAACTTATATTGAAATCTAAAATGTTGTCGAGATAATAACGAAGACATTTCAGCTATCTGATTTGCTACATTATCAATTTATCAGTGAAAACTTTTATCAATCAGTTACCAGTTTTTAAAGTTCAAGGAGAGAAATTATTTCAAAAATGGCTTTTCCTGATATAGGGAGGTCTGAAACGTGTCTATTCATCAAACGACCGTTCTACACCAAGTATACAGGAAAGTAAGATAAAACTTTGTGTATAGAAATGACAGTGAAAAGCTCATAAGAAAACTATGACACTAGCCACTGATCAGAAGGAAAGGAGAAGCATCGCAATTCATCGGATTGAAATTACTGATTCAGGGGAAGCACCTCCGGAAGTTCAACCGGAGACATATTCGTTGAAATTCCCAAACTCACACAAGGGTGTATCCTCTACTTAACTAATGAACCCCAGGCTCGTAAAAGGTCGAAGAAAACAAAAATTTTCCGCCGGGAAATTTATGAGCCCTCTCGACACAAAGTGACAGTCCGTATTTCGGGCATGACGTGTAATTAGTGCCCTAATGAATGACCCGTCGGCGGAAGCATCGGGCATGATGGAGTGCCCGAAAGGTGTTGTCCGTTCTCACCGCACAGATAACGGGCAAACGAGCCCTGAATTACTCCTTTCTTTCCAAAAAGGCAAATGAGGGAAAAGTGGTGTGAATGTTTCGAGTGAATTATGTTTCGCGATGTTTCTGACTTCGAATAAACTTTAATAATTTTCATTGTTCGAATATAGTTAATTGCCTGGGAGTTTTGTTGGGTGTTAATCGCTGTGTAGATGACCACTGATTTGGATCTAAATTGAAATATTGTTGAAATACTAGTGAATTTCATTTCTTTGAATTTCTGGTTTATAAGCCAATGTTAGTTTTATTGAAGTAACGATTTTTTCGTCATTGAATATGTTGTATGTATATGCAGACTTGCTGAAACAGTTCAAGACGCAACTTTCAACGATTTGTTTATCATGGTGCCTTCTTAATGTTTTGATCTGATGAAGCAGTTAAATGGTAAAATTAATATCATAGAATAAATTTTAAAAGTGTTCATCAATTGTTTACGAAATATATTGATGAAAATGCTAAGAGATGATTACTTTGTTTCTGTACCCATCTTTCTCACTTAGCAAAGACGGTTTGTTGCCAAATATATTGATTATATATGGATAAATAAAAAAAACGAATTTTTCTAAATATTTCTGAATAAAAGATTCATTTCTGCATATTATGCTGTTCCAATTTTTATCTTGACTGCCGCGATCGCGTCATATTTAATTCTTAACGCGAATTCAAAAGAGTTTCAATCATATCGAAAATGATCCAGACATTGTTTGAACGAAAGCATAAGAAAGAATTCGGGATCATATTAATATACGATATTCATGAGTCTCTCTTCAAATCTTACTCTCTCACCAAGAAGAAGAAAAGAATCACTTTTAATATTGATTACCGAAAAACACTTTAGTCCACCATCTACTTCTTTATTTAGGTAAGACTGGAAATAAAAAAAGATTAGAACCACCTTCTATATTGAATACAAAAAAATACCCTTACAGTCTCGCATCGGTTTTATTCTTCAGACAAGATAGAAAATAAAGCTTAATAAAACGCATTAAAAGGAGAAAAATAATGAAAAAGGAGAATATCCTCCTATCTCCCCCATATGCACAGAAGGATAAAGGACAACTACCAGGTGCGTCATAAATTTGTGCGAACTTCAAAAATTCATAATAAAAGAAGTAATACTCGGACAAAAGTTCGGTTTGCGCGAATATGATCAGAGGGACATTGGATTTTTTCCATGTATGAAAACAATACACTATCCCATTCAATGAAATAGGACATTTTTGCACCTTCTGACTCCTCTCCCTGCGAAACTTTCGCAATGTAATAGTTGTGGTTTCACCATTCTTGTAGAAAAGTTTAACCGCCGACACTCGATGTGGTAACGATAGCATGCTGTCAGGATTGAATGACAAATCCATTTCTAGCCAGGTGTTTTATTGCTAGCCTGATTTGCTTAAAACGTCTCAGTATGTCGTGTGAGCGCCCTCTTTCGAATACTTTTGAAATAATTTTTTTAATGAAAAAAATCCGATGTCCCTCTGCTAATATTTGCGAAAACCGAAATCTTTTCCGAGCATTACTTCTTTTATTATGAACTTTTGAAGTTTGCACAAATTTATGTCGCACCCGGTACTTTGATAGTGTAAGAGGAGAAAGGACAACACCGTGAAAAAGGGATGTTCCCTGTCAACTAAATATTTTTCGCCTGTTTCCGTTCGTTTATTTTGGGTGAGTCCACGCGGAGATAGTCCAAAGCCCTTCTGCGCAGACGATGGCATTCTTTTCATTTCGAATTGAGCAGAGATGGATCTGCCGATCTTTGCCATTCTGGTAGGGAGATGTCTCGGATGAGGCACTGTCCGGCGTTGGCCATTTTATCTCATTTAACTGAAGGAAGAGAAGCTCGCATCATTGGATGAATGGGAAACCTGTAGAGAGATGCTCTCTGAAGGTCCGGGCTAATGTTCACACAATTGTGATAAAACTTTTGGGAACCTCGTGAAATATTATTTCGCAAGCCTGCTTTTGTAATGGTTTGCACCATACAGGCGGTTTCAAGGTGAATTTCACGCTTTAAAGCTTTGTAATATTTTTCATTTTTTAGATTTTAAATGATACTTAGTGGTGTAGCGACCGGGGAGGCAAGGGAGGTATAAAATCCCCGGCATAATTTTTAGGGAAGCTATTAAGTCAAAACATTTCTTCATATATGCGATTTATTAAAGCAAAGTATCGTAAGTGGCGTAAAAAAAATACCATGCTCCGGGAGCTATTTACTCTTGCTAAGCAAATGAAGACTGTGGTAAAGAAAATCATATTCCCTGGAAGGCAGGTACCCTTGCTTCGCTGTTTGTGTTACTTTTTAAATTCGAATACAGAACAGAACGCCGTCTCTTACCCCAGTACCCGTGACCAGACAGGTCACTGAACGGTTTGATGGGCAAGACACGGGAATTTTATTTAAGAAAAACAAAATAAACAAAAAGAAGGAAATATATACACTATGTACAGCACAGGCATTTTCAATTTTACACTACAAGTTCGTAATAGTCTTTTCTTTAGATGATGTTATACCTTTCTATTATATGAAGGGGGGAATGTCCGGTAATTGAGCTACTAAGTTCAGCTCGCTGGAAAGTTGGAGGCTAGGGAGGCCGGAAAAGATCTCTATTTTTGCTAATGAATTTGATAATCCCACGAATTTTATGCCTGGAGACTAGGTTATTGGCGACCCTTTTCAGCCATTCTTGTTCGAAGTTTGGCGCTGGCTTCCTCATATGCCAAGACACTGTGTAAATACACTCCGTGGCATAGTGAAGTGCCGTGCCAAATTCCAATACATTACGGAGTCGAAAGATATCACGTCCCTGGCGCAATTTACACAAGCTAAGCCATCAACCCTTTGCTGACAGGTAGGGCGTACAGAGTGCGCCAATGGGTATTTACCATAAGCTGAATAAAACTATCAAAGGTGGAGAGCTTTCCATGCGTCTAACATCGTATTAATATCCCCCACTTGTTCCTATAGTTTCTACTGAGAATGAACCACTCAGTTCGGTCTGATTGGCCTTGAAAGAGAATGAAACGCTCTCCATAAACCTAACCTGGCTATCATGAAACGGCGGGAAATTCTCTCTACAGTGCAATACTCAGCTGCTTTGGAGAAATTAAGCAGGAAAATACCAGCTGAAGACGAATCTGATGCATTATATCTCGATGGAGATGTGACTGAGTACAGCGACTAAGAAACTGATTCCGAGACTGACGTGGAGGACGATCCAGTTCAAGAAGAATAAAGAGACTGAAACTCGTACACAAATAATTGTATCATTCATCTATTCAACCTCTAATATTCTTAAACCTTAAAAATGAAATTGTGTATATTTAAATAAGCGTAGAGTAGGATAAAACGGAATGGCGCATAAAGTGCGCCAACCTCATCCGAGTGTTGGAAAAAGTTACCTATCCACAAAGGGTTAATGATGCAGGAGAACCAAAAATATAATATGATCCGAGATCCACTTAACCCACGTTACGAAATTGATGATATTTGAAATGAGAGAGCAGTTCAGACAGCTTTTTCTATAAAGCTGCTATCACACGGAGAGCTATCGTGCGCTGTTATCTTGAGCGTGAGCACAATGCCACTCAGCAGAAAAGTTTGTAGCACGTGACGCATTGAGACAACCGTTCAGACAGGATTTCAGTATCGGGGAAGGCGAAATACGTCACCGTCAAAGTCACACCCGATTGGTTTGAATTTTTGCTGCTGACGATTTTTCGTCAGCATTGTATGTATTTTCAAGCCCGTTGAATAGAGCTGACGATTTCCGTCATCTTGTCTGACCGGTCACGTGCTACAAACTTTTCTGCTCATTGGCATTGCGCTCACTCTCAAGATAACAGCGCACGATAGCTCTCCGTGTGATAGCAGCTTAAGTGTTCAATGCAAGCACCATTCACCTAACGGGACACAACACGGCGGTAAGCGAGATCTTCTCCTTACATTGATCAGATTGGCTGGAGGTATTGAAACAACAGATGATTCGATCCCGCATTCATGTCGGGTAGATCAACTGGTAGCGGAAGAATATACACATAATCCTCAATAAATGATGAAACTAGCTAATACATAAATGAAATTCGGTTTGGGGTTTCAAAATCCAAAATGTAGATTTGTTATAAAGTTTGGAAGCGATCGGCAAAATGGAAAGATAGAAAGTACATAAAGATTTTCTTTCGTCTTCTAAGAAATTTAACTCAAAATGCCGTCCGATTCGTGAGTATACGAGGAATTCAAGTGGAAAGCACTCCGGCTGGTTCAATATCACGTTACAAACTATAAGTTGAAATTGATACTAGCTAAAACTCAACTTTATCAACCACTACTAATTTAAATTTATTCAATTATTTCAAAACTAGAAAATCACCCGTCATGGTGTGACGGATGCAGATTGTCCCTTTATTCGAGAGATTTCCCGTCAAATTTGATGTGTTTAAATAGATATATATGCGAGAGAAATGTTTAATGTTGACTGAAAACAATTAAAATAAACATATGTTTTATGACAGCAAATCTTTTTTTATTTATATATTTATTTATTCAAAAAATCTCTTGGAAAACAACATTTCATATGAAGTATTTTTCGTTGTTTAACAATTTTATTATAATTCAATAACCAGGAAATTCTCAGCTTGTCAAACGTGAGTCAAAAGTTAACTTTTCAAAGGAATTCTTTTTCGAAATTATAATGAAAACAAAGCATTTCTCTGCTTGTCAAACGTTGCCAAAAAATATTATCAAATTATATCATCACGATTGCAATAAATAATGAAATGCATCGTGGGGTTCAAACTACATCACGCGCATCATATACCACTGACGCGATTTACTACTTTCTATTAAGAAACGGAAATTTATTTGAAATATATGATTAATAGAATTTAAAATTTCTCGGGAACTATTGATCTTAGCGAGATAAATTTTATATCAATCGATAGAAAATTTTATTTCACTATTTTAGAGCTATTAAATTTGAAATTAGGACGACAATTACTCTTTTAAATTTAAATTTACTGAAATTTAGGTTCTCTAACAATGAAATAATGCTGTTTAACCTCTCGAAGTGCTATGCGCGAGTTTTATTGTTGGTGACGTCAGAGCGTTACCGAGAGACAGATCTGGCCTATTATATTAGATATACAATAAAGCGCCATTTATGCTTTTCTCATTTTTCTGTCGGATTCATTAATACGTCGTTTCATCATAGTCCCGATTCTTTCGTAAACTATGAAATGATTAATTACTACGTTAATACGACACAAATCTTCTCTTTACGTCGTCTTGCTCCTTTCTGAAAATTGCAAATTTTCTGCCTCAAACATTCTTTCTTTGTTCGCATTAAGAGGAACAATTTTCCTAGCGACCAAGGGGATTAACTCCTTTTTCTCCATGCAATTTTTAAATACAGGCCTAACTGCTTGCACGTAAGTCGAATAAACAAAGAAATGTATAATTATATTTCAGGATATGCAATTAAGGTATGATTATTTTTTTAAACTTTTGTTGTAAATGTTAGTTTTGAAATTTAATTAGGTTTTTTAATGCCATATTAGTACTATCTTAAAAAATTTGAATATTATTGCTTTGAAATTACTTACTTTACTTTTATTTTCTTAGCAGTATTAAATTAGTAGCAATCAAAGTTGTTTATTAAAATTTTAGATACAATTCGTTTCATTTATACGTCGATTGACGTCAGTCTCTTCAAATATGCATAGAAGGTGCTTTGCTCTAAATAAAATACAAAAGCAATGCCTTACCAGGAGTTCATCTTTATATATAACGATACCTGAAGAATTTTGAAATTTAATTATGTTCTTTAATGCCATATTAGTACTATCTTAAAAAATTTTAATATTATTGTTTTTAAATTACTCACTTTACTTTTATTTGCTTAGCAGCATTAAATTAGTAACAATCAAAGTTATTTATTAAAATTTTAGATACAATTCGTTTCATTTATACGTCGTTTGACGTCAGTCTCTTCAAAGACGCATAAAAGGTGCTTTATTATAAGCTCTTATTCAACTTGAGTATCGTGTCCTCAAATCTTGATATTGATTTCTTACCCACTTCCAATCGAGCTACAGCTTTGGAATTTAGCACAGTGGTAGGTTTCAGGAGAAAATACAATATTATGCAAAAACATTTGCATTCTATACCTATTTTTAACCTTAAAACATTATATTAAAATTTTAGCCCTATATTTGGGCGATAAAGTTTGGAGGTTGGTAACCTCACGTTATGTGGGGTTGCAACAACACCGCGAAGCTAACAGAGAATACGCTATACTTCCGGCGCTGCACCGATGAATGACGTAATAGCTCGTGTTCCTACGCGTCTTGGGTTTACTTTCTATTAGAATTCGCCAACATCAGATTTTTTGTTTTACTTCGTGTGCGTCAAACGTGTCGAAATCAAAAGCAAAAAGAGAACATTTTTTTTTTCTATTACATTCTTGATATTAATTGTAAGTTATCACGTAATAGATTACGGATTTATATTTCAGAACGTTAATGTCATTAAATCATTTTGAAAATGTAATTGTACATATGTATATAATAATTTTAATATGTGTTTTATATTAGAGAATTCAATAATTGAA
This sequence comes from Araneus ventricosus, assembly GCA_013235015.1. Classification (NCBI taxonomy): domain Eukaryota; kingdom Metazoa; phylum Arthropoda; class Arachnida; order Araneae; family Araneidae; genus Araneus; species Araneus ventricosus. The sequence continues at coordinate 158,227 of BGPR01002536.1, read as the reverse complement.
TTTGGTTCACCATGCCTAACATGTCGTGTGTATTCGTGTCAGCCGTCACTAAAAAATAGAAAATATAATAAATAATAATAATAATAATAAAATTATAAACTTTTATTTATACGAAAAAATGAACGCAAAAGTTGAGTACTATAAAAGGGCGCCTTATATAACACCTTATATTTTATGTATCCTTTCTTAAACAAATGGAATATTCTTAGAAGGTGAAAGGCCGCCACGCTTTTATTCGAAACATGCCTCAGAAAAAATTATTTTCAACTTTTGCGTCCATTTTTTCGTATGAATAAAAGCTTATACCTTTAAAAAATTATTTATTTTTTCGAAATAAAATACAAAGGCAATGCATTATCATGTTTTCATCTTTACATATAACGAATCATCAAAAACTTTTCAATTGAATAATCGAACTATTGACCGACACTGGACGCTATTTCCCAGCTTAATTCTACGACCATTAGGTGAAAAATACTTCAATTACTTCATTAAGCTCAATACGATTCTCGATTAGTTGTTAACTACTCGTTTTGATTCTACTCGTCCGACCATTATGGAACACGCCTGAGCGTCTATGACGAATAGCCCGGCAAGGCGCGAGGACGGACGACTGCCCGGATATATCCCCTCACCTCCCCGCAACTAATTAATCACTTCCAGGGCTTCGAAAAGGACGCGATGAAAGTTTGATTCAAATGCCCGGGAGTTAATGCCTCCATTAGATATTCGCCTCCATTCCAAATGAGTCTAATGAATAATCTGGAGTTGATCGCCGCGAAAAATGGCGCTGCCTCTTTCGCGGATTATTCTCGGAAATATTCCCGTTTTCTTACTCAGAAAAGTCACCCGGAATAATTAAACTGCGAGGGAAAACCTCGGGGCCTGTTTGTTGTCAGCTGTAATATTAGCCTTCCTAAATCCATCAGATAGTTCCTTGGGCAATGGATGTTACGAAATAACTTCCGCCTCTCCTGAAGAGTCCATCTAATGACGATATTTAGATGCAAAGTAAGGAAGCTCTTTCACAATTGGCTCAGTGTTGACAGGGGTTGGGGGAAATTTGAGACGCTTTCTTTAAGGAATTTGCTCGTTAGTTTATTTTTCTCGTTTCTGTCTTGTCGGGCTGCTTCATTAAAGTTGCAATAAATGAGAGAAATCATTTTTAATCTCATGATTGTTTATCAACATTTTCTAGAAAGTCTTCTGTTGAAATTGATGCTGTAGATTTTATTGATGCTAGTCATCAGAGAATTATCAATAAAATTTATCATAAATTGTAATCGAAACTTTTATAAGTTACTCGTAAGAACGTCTTGAAGCTCTTGCAAAACTTGGGAAAATTAAATCTGACAGCGCAGACGTATTAAGTTTCATACGACTTCGAGGAATCAACAGCGTATCTAACTTCGAAAGAATAGCGTCCCATTACTCAAATGAAAACTCCCTACTTAGTCTCTTGATCAAACAGCAAATTCTATAAACATAGGCAGTAAGGTATTATTAAAAAATTCACCATGATTTCAGGTGTAAGCAAATTCGTGTAAGATTTATGCTTTCAAATCACTAAGAATCTACGGTTATCCTGGGTCAGAGTAGTTGGCGTACATTTACCAGCCTTAATTAATACAGTTATGATCTGACCGCATTTTAACCGACTTCTCAACTTTTGATTTTCTGACTAATTTTCTTTCCGTCTATAGTTGTAATTGCATTTTATGCACTTTTTTCCAATTCCTACTATTAGTTCACATTCTCTCTATATATATTTATTTATATATCTCGTTCAAATTTTCAAGCCTCAATAAAATAGTTTTTATTCATCCACTCAAGTTCAAATACATTTTTTAAAACTTATAGTGGATGACACTTGATGTTAATACAGTTTTTCAAATATTAATTGAATTTAATTAATTAATTTTAGTTTTATATGGGAGAAAGCATATGTCGCCTTGAGTCGTTTGGTTCGATTTTTTCTCAATATATGGAGCTAGGTTTGCCAGCTTCTACACCTAATATCCTTTGTTTCCTGGTATGTTCACGAAGGCGTCATTTTTTCATGTATTTTTGCCAGAGGGTAATATTGATTACTTTCTTTATTCTCTCTATTGGATATGTTAAAAAAGACTTTATGAAGTTTTTCAATTCCTACTATTAGTTCACACTCTCTGTGTGTGATGGTGGATATAGGAGAGCAAAAAACAACAGTAAAATGTTGCGACTGAAAAACAACATTATCTAAATCTAAAGGTCCGACCCTGGTACAAGGGAAGTTATGCTACATTCTAAATAAGAGGAGAGAAGAAAAACACACTACCACATCCTTAGTAGGCAGAAGAGAAACTAATTTATTTACATATGTACAAGTAAGAAGGGAAAAACAACAACAACAGTAAACAAGGTCAGCGCCATCTGGTGTGGGAGACACAAACCATTGCAAGCTTATACATACTCGCCCCCGATGGCCGTAAAGGACATGAAAATATAGGTATTATCAAACACAAATGAAATTACTAATTCGATGATAAGCATTCACGGTGACACAAATACACAATAAACAAACACCAATCAAATTAAGAAACACAAATATTCAAATAAAGCATAATAGCACACAAATTAATTAGAATTATTACTTTAAAATTAAATACGTTTCTCTCAATTCTTATTCTAAGTTAAGTAATTTCAATATTGCCAAATATTCCAATAATCATGCAAACCATTATCGGTAATATTTCAATAACTCAAGTGATTATCTCCAAAATGAGTAATGCTAAAGAAAAGGTTAAATACATATGAATATATCATGGTGCGTTCAAATAAAAAATCAAACATTGAAATGAAATATACCTTAACAGAAAAATAAAAAAATCATTCAATACGACTCAAAGTTTTTGAGAAATCACTTAAATACAGTCTTATTTCCGACAGTTTATGACTCAACTGGCAAAACACATAGTTTATGGATGGGTCTTTTCATGACTCCTAGTTGAGTTTTTAATTTCACAACCCTTACCTGATTGTCGGAACCAGGAAAAGTTTCTACTACACGTCCCATTCTCCATTTGAGAGGTGGTAAGTTATCATCTTTTATTAACACTATGTCGTTAACACGTAAGTTATAGTGAGGACGTTGCCATTTCGATCTTCTTTGGAACTGAGTAATGTATTCAGAAGACCAACGTTTCCAGAACGACTGAGAGATTTGTTGGACTAATTTCCAACGATCAGCAAGTGGAATTGTAAAATTTGTCACATCCCTTTCAGGGATTGCATCTAGTGTTGAGCCAATTAAAAAATTAGCCGGCGTGATGACACTGAGATCATCAGGATCAGATGATACAGGGACCAATGGCCGAGAGTTCAAACACGCCTCAATTTGAACAAGGAGCGTCGAAAATTCTTCGTAAATGAGAATTTGAGCACCAATAGCTCTCCTTAAATGGAATTTCATCGATTTTACGGCTGCCTCCCACAGCCCACCAAAGTGAGGAGCCGAAGGAGGATTGAAATGCCAAACGATTTCATTCGTGCACAAGAAGTTGGAAACACTTTCTGTAGAACATACAGCCTTTAGTTCTTTACTTGCGCCGATAAAATTAGTTCCACAGTCACTGAATATTTCGTCAGGCTTGCCTCGTCTCGCCGCAAAGCGTTTCAAAGCGGCTATAAAGCAGTCAGAAGACAAGTCTCCTAACATTTCAAGGTGCACTGCCTTAACAGTGAAGCACACAAATATGCAGGCATATGTCTTCATGGGTCTAATCCCACGACCCTTTCGGGGTTTCACTTGGAAAGGACCACTCAAATCCACTCCAACTTTGGAGAAAGCTCTGCTGGGATTTACACGAGACGGCGGAAGATCTCCCATCAACTGCTGAGAGAGAGCGCTCCGAAGACGGGCACACCGCACGCACTTCCAAATGATTCGCTTGATCGCCACTCGTGCACACAGGATCCAGTATCGTTGTCTTATCGCAGAATGAACAAGTTGGTTACCGGCATGTAAATATTTGAGGTGGTAATGCCGGATTATCAAATCCATCACCACATGATCCTTTGGTAAGATGACAGGATATTTGGTATTCTCGTGCAATTTAGCATGCCGTAATCGGCCACCTACTCTCAAAATTTCGTTTCCGTCTAAGTAGGGGCACAATGCTAGAAGTTTACTATGAGTTTTGATCGGTTTATTAATTTTCAGGCGCTGTATTTCCTCATGAAATACCTCCTCTTGGACATATTTCAAAATAACGTTCTGAGCTTCTTCAAATTCACTTGTGAGAAGAAAAGTCTTAGTTTTATCATTCGTTTTTTGGAGGTTTTTGATAAATCGGAGACACCACGCAGCAACACGAACAACTTTGCTCCAAGAGGAACATTTATTAAAAAGGCAGTGAAACGGATGTTCAGGTTTTTGAACGGTAATATTTTGGACGACAGTTTTAACTCCTTTTAGCTCAGTAATTTCTTCAGGAATTTTCCTTTCCACAGTAGCAGGCCATAGATATTTTGGTTGGCTTAACCAACGAGCTCCACTCCACCAGATTTCAGAATTTAGGAGCTTCTGCGCGGAACAACCGCGAGAGAGAAGATCAGCTGGGTTCTCGCGGCCCTCACAAAATTTCCACTTTCCAGGATCGGTGAGAGTTTGTATTTCTCTCACCCGGTTGGCCACGAACTGCTTCCATCGAATGGCGCTGCCCTTTATCCAGTTTAGGGCTATACTGGAATCTGTCCAGCAATATGTGTCACATGCAGAAATGCGCAGAAGGCTCTTCAGATAGCTCGCTATGCGAGCCGCGATAAGTGCCCCCAGAAGCTCTAAGCGAGGTAGAGTCAACTTCTTAACTGGAGCTACTCTAGTCTTAGAGAGCACAAATTGAACTTCGAAGGTCCTTTTGTGCCTAATGTAGGCCACGGCACCATAGGCCTTGGTGCTTGAGTCCGCAAACACGTGGATTTCCATTTCATCCATATCATAATTCGAGAATAATGTTCTCTTAAGAGAGAATGATTTTAAAGTTTCTACTTCCGCGCACCATTCCAACCAGTTTTGCCTCACTCTTTGAGGAACCGCATCATCAAAATCCAAACCTAGCTCCCACAATTGTTGTAACAAACATTTTACTCTGATAACAAATGGAGAAATAAATCCAACCGGATCAAATATTTTTGCAACAGTCTTAAGAATATGTCGCTTAGTACATTTTAAATTTGGAATCATTTCTAAAAGGCTATCAATTTCTAATTTTAAAGTATCGGTATTTACATTCCAGATCAAGCCAAGAATTTTCCTATTATCATTCTCAGTTTCAGACGTAACGTTATTTTCTATCCAGATTTTTTTTAATTCTGTTGAGTTTGTCTGAAATTTTCTTAGATTCATTCCTGCTTCGCGGAAAACATTAACTGCATCAGTTGAAAGTTGATGTGCCTTTTCCAGAGAATCCCCACCATAAAACAAATCGTCAACATAAACAGAACTGTCAAGCATTTCACGAACTTCTGAGTTTCCTTTAAATTTTTTAATGTGATGTTTAATAGTTGCGGCTAAAATGAAAGGACTACAAGTTACACCAAATGGTACGCGAGTCATTCTAAAACACTTAAGCTCATTATCATTATTTTTGTCAAAGTACAAAAATCTAAGAAAATCTCGTTCATTTTCCTTTATACCAATTTGTAAGAACGCTTTCTCGATGTCTGCTGAAAAAGCAATTTTATGTTTTCTGAAATTTATTAATAAATCAAGAATGCTCGGATTAAGATTTGGTCCCGGCATTAAACAATCATTTAATGATTAGAAATTTCCCTGCTTAGAAGAAGCGTCAAAAACAATTCTTACTTTCGTTGTTTCGCTTCCCTCTTTAACCACAGGTCTATGCGGCATATAATAGGAATTTTGATTTTGATCATTTAAATTACAGGGCTCAATTACTCCTAAATCTAATTGTTCCTTTAGCACAGAATCATAATACTGGTGAAGCCATTTATTCTTTTCTAATTTTGGTATCAAGGACTCTAACCTCTTTAGGGCTACAGCAAAGTTGCTTCCCAGTAGCCGCGTATCAAATTCCGACTTCCACAACAGATCTGCGAAGCAACGCCCTTTAAGCAATTCCAAACCCCCCTCAAAACGCTGCATCATTAACTCAGTCTCTTCGCGATTGTCGGAAACCCCAGAGTCATAAATTCCTAACGACTCAAGTTGGAAAAAGGATTTCAATCTCTCCTCCAAACCACAGCTGCATGCCTCGGGCAACTGACCCCTGACCTCGGGCATAGCTGCGACCCTTAAGACCGAGTGTGATTCTCCTTCTCTGGGGGATCTTGTTACCCCCTGAACAGTGTAACCGAAGAGTGTTTGTGTCAAAAATAGGTGTTTATTTATCTTTTCTATTCTCTGTGGTTGCAGAACCCAAAAGATTTCCCCTCCTGCCAAGATTTGTACATCTGGGACGCTCTCCCGGTCTGCTAGTCGGATACCTCTTTTCTCTAATGAAGAGCGCGTCACTTTATCAGCGAAATTTATCTGACTTCCTGTAATGGTGTCAGTTACCAAGGCTTCGAATTGAAGAGAATTTCTCGGATTTTCAAGACTCTGTATCCTTACGTCCACCACATCATAGACTATTCTTTGTGGGATTTTTATTCCAAAGGAATAAATGTACAGAGTCTCTTTTCTAATTGACTTAAGTTTTAGTTTTTTTACCAAATCCGATCTTATAAAATTTCGCTCTGCAGCCGAATCAGTTAACATTGAATCTTCATTTTCTCTTTTCATTTTTATTCTAATTTACTATATTTCTATTATTCTTAATATTTATAAAGTTTTCGGTACGATTTGCAGTAATTTTATTGATAATTCTCTGATAACGATCATCAATCAATTTCAGACAGAACTTTCTAGAAAATATTTCAGAACAATCAAGAGATTAAAAGTTTTCTCTTTTAACGCAACTATATGAAGCATGGAGAATAGAAATGAGGGAAAATAAAGAATGTAGCGAATCCTTAGTGAAAGTTTCTCCCCAACCCGTGTCAACACTAGGCTATTGTGAAAGAGCTTCCTTACTTTGCATCTAAATATCGATATTAAATGGACTCTTTGAGGAGGGTATTTCAAGCATCCATTGCAAGGAACTATCTGATGGATTTGGGAAGGTTAATACAGCTCACGACAAACGGCCTGAGGTTTTCCCTCCGGTTTAATTATTCGGATGACTTTTCTGAGTAAGAAAGGAATTTGAGAATAATTCCTGAAAGGGCAGCGCCATTTTCGAGGTGATCAACTCGGATTATTCTTAAGATTTCTTATTTGAATGGAGCGGATATCTAATGGAGGCATTAACTCCGGCATTTAGGCAAAACTTTCTGCGCCTTTCAGACCCTAAATGATTAATTAGCTGCTGCGGGGAGGCAGGTACATCGGCAGTCGTCCATCCTCACCCGCAGTCTATTCATCGAGAACGATCAGGCGTCTTCCATAATGTCAGACAGGAGAATCAAGAGCAGTAGTTAACAACTAATCAAGAATCGTATTCGAGCTAAATGAAGTATTAATAAATACTTTCTGAATAAGCTGGGGAAATAGCTTCAGTGTCGGTATAGTTCTCAGTTATCAATTAAAATGATTTTTTTATCCCGAGAGACGCGCCTCCTTAGTGAACGCTAAGACGCGCAGGGGTCATAGAACTGACCCCAAACTGACAATCGACCTCTCTATTTATAAACATTATATTATTTTGGTTGGAGAAATAACGCTTTTGACATTAAGAATATAGTTCTTAACACAAGTCCATTATTACCAACTAAAAGCATAGATTTCTAGAGGTCTGTTTTTTCTGCACTCTTTCACGTGAAAAATTTGGTGCGCATTTCTCGATAAATATATATGCAATCTACAATTAACTGTATCGTTCCTCCCAACTTTTCACAGGGGTTCAATATCTTTCTTCTGTCCTTTTGTTCAGGTAAGCGTGACACAATATTAGGACAGTTACGAATATTCTGCCTATATTTTGTTTACCTCCAGTGTAAGCATATCTTTTGATGAAACGATTCCAAGTTATAAAATTCTCTTCTAAAACATCCTCATCCTATGTCTTCATTTTCAAAGTCTAAATCTTCATCAGTTTAACCTTCAGCTATTGAAGTTTACATGGACTCCTTTTTTTGTAAGGTCGGTACTGCTGAACAAGGCAAAATCACTATTCGGAAGAAAGCAACCAACTGATCGCATTAGCCACTTGAAATAGCAGCATATGGAACAAACGGAGAGCGCGGGGGTCATTCCATACGTTATCTGACCAAACGTATGTTATCGGGTAAAATTCCGGAAATATTTTCTAAATACTCAGAAAAGCAGGTGCTGCACTTCTCAGCCTCTTTTAAAAAGGAATGAATAAGTGGCTAGTTTCGAGGATCAGTTTCCGAGGCTTGGGGTTATAAATGACCAACTTCGTGTCCTCCCGGTTTAATATTTCATTATATGTAAAGATGGAAACCAATAATGCATTGCATTTGTATTTTTATTTAGAATAAAGAACATTCTATGCGTCTTTAGACAAGACTGAATTGAAACGACAGTATAAAATGAGAAAGAATTATATCTAAAATTTTTATAAACAACATTGATTGAACTAATTTAATACTATAAAATAGAAATAAAAAAAAGTAATTAATTTAAAAGCAGTAATATTCAATTTTATAAGATAGTATAGACTGAGCTGAGTGAAAATGTAGGACTAGTCTACAAGTGGAGGTATTGAAGAAAAATTCTCTTTTCTTCTATAAATTATTAAAACATAAACTTGAAACTCATTTTCTGGAAATGTGGTTTATTCCAAAATTTTCATTTTCAAACACAATATCAAATTCATTTAAAATATCAGCCTGAAATTTAAGTAAACATATTTTTTATGATACTGTCTAGGTGATTAACCAAGATAAGTGCAAATGACGTTCCATTAAAAGATTATATAGCTTTTAGTTTGAAAGATCCCAAGGTGCTGGAATTCTTGACGTCACGCTTAGGCTATGTTGGTGCGGGGCGGTTCGAGCAGCAGATTAACTATAGTTAAGTGTGAACGTCAGAAAGTACAAAAAAATTTGAGTCAAACCTTAGCTTCTCTCGGCACAATGAGCCACTTATTTGATTGTCACCTAGTGTCCATCATAAAATATGTTTGCAAGGCCTAGAAGACATTTAAAATGAATTTTAATTATTGATTTGAAAAAATATTTGGATATTCACATTTCCGAAAACAGTTCAGATTTATGTTTTAATTTTATGAAGAAAGAGAATTTTTCTTCAATACTCTCAACAGACTAGTGACCCTCGAACTCTGCTACTATCTTATAAAGGCGAATGTTTTAAACACTTACTTCACTTTATTTTCATTTTATAGTATTAAATAAAATGACAATCAATGTTGACTAGCCCAGATACACAGTCTTCTGTTTTATACATCGTTTCATCAGGCTTGTAATTCTTTTATTAAATAATGCAAATGCAATACGTATCTACACAGCATATAATGAAATATATTATTTCCGGGAGGAGACACGCGAAGATCGTTTTATATTGAAGCCCTCGAGCTTCGTTTACATCGGAAACAGCACTTATTCATTCCTTTCAGAGACTGACCACTGTTAAATATTTCGAACCCTCGCCGATTTCGGTCGAATACTGGGGTATCAAAATTGTTGCATCTGTTCGCCGGACATTTCATTAATGCGGTGCGCGGGTAGTATTTATTGCTCAGTACCGACTCCATGCAAAAAGAGTCATAGCTTCGCATGAAGGTGTGATGACTGAACTTTGAAATGAGGTTCAATGGGGTATGAGGATGTTCAGAAGGGGTATTTACTGAATGAATTCGTCAGATGGCGTACGCGGAAGACAAAACAAAATAACAAGGCATTAAACTGTTATTTAATATTGACAATGCGCTTTACCTGAACGGACCGAGAGAAGATATTGAAGCCCACAAAAAGGATGAGGAGATGGTTTGACTGATATTGTGAATTGCACATGCCGAGGAAATGCGCAAACCTGCGTGGCTTTGATAAGACAGAAATCTATGCTTTGGTAATGATAACGGACTTTGTGGAAAATTTTATTCTTAATGTCAAAGTCGAAAACATTTCTCCAGCTAAAAAAAATGTTTATAACGAGCAGTCAGGCTTCGGTTTGGTGACTTGCTTAACAGGCGCGCCGATTCGGGCGCATTTTTGATGAAAACTGAACTGACCGACGCTGAAGCGGCTACGGCAATTCCGGTATTCATTTACTCATTTGGCTTCAATGCGATTAGCGGTGGTGTAACTTTACTCGTTTTGATTCTGCTGTTCGACAGCCATGAGAACGCCTGATAAATCTATGAGCCGGCGGAAAAGCAAGGATGGACATTTACTGCTCGCTTCCCCGTATTGTCGCTACAGGGGACGGCGCGATGGTTGCTAACGAGAACCCTTCTTTCCGTTGAGCTAATTGCTTCGACAGAATAATGAGTATTCGTGACTACTTTCGAAAAAATGTGCTTTGCTCTCACAGTATTCTCGGTATTCCCCGCGCCGAAGAATAAATGCAGGTATTCAAACTGCGATAGGGGCTTTGACGATGAAACCAGAGCTATGCCAGCTACCAAATCACATCGAATAATTCATGAGCAATGAATATTACAATCCCCTACTAAAGAAATCCCATTTAATAAACGTGTTAAACCGAAAATAAAGGAAGCTCTTTCTATTAACTCAGTGTTGACACCAGTGAAGAAACTCAGGCCTAATTAAGAGACCATTACTGACACTTTACCATTCTCTTCATTAACGTTAAGAAAATGCATTTTATCTCTTGATTGTTTCGAAATGTAGAAAATCTTCTGTTAGTATTGATAGATATCAATTATCAATAAAATTATCATAAATGTCGAAACAAATTATAGCAAATAATGAAATAATATAAAATTAGAGGTAAAAAGTGAAAAGTATAAATGAAACAGAAGATTCAGGCAAAGCATTAACAATACACCTTTTTTGCGTGCTCAACGCAACGGCATCCAGTGATTGCATCAGCAAAATTGCAGCGATTATTAGCTGAAACACGTAAGGTAGATTTGGAATGCAAGGGTATTTCAAGGTAGGAGGAATAAGAACTTTCGAGATGACGAACTTTTTCCAGAAGACCACTCGCCGTTTGAGGTTCACAAGGTAGACAGGAACAACATCGAAGCGTGGGATTATAGTCCGTGTCCGCATTTGGCTGGGGTATAGGTGTTCGAGATTCACTCGCTTCCATATTGAACTCATTTCTTTACATTCTAAATTCTATTTTTGCTCTTGTTTAAACAGTAATCTTTATCTGTTGATACAATCACTGTTCTTGTTGCGTTGAAGCACCTCTCACTTTCTTCGATGACCATCGTTTTCTGTTTAAATGTCTGTTTCTTATTTATATTTTTTTTTACCTTTTGTTGTATTTCTATTATTTGTTCCTGTGATAATGAAGGCTCAGCTGCATTCTTATAATACAAAGTTTTAATTATTTTGACTTAGTAATTTATGATTAATATTTTGTTAATTTTATTGATACTCGTTACTAATGCTGTCTGTTACTACGTAAAGAGTACTCTTGTGCTTTCTTGCAGGCACTAAGGTAAATCTGTATAAAGTTTCATGCGACTTCATCGGCACAGTGTATCTAACTTCGAAAGAACATCATTTACCCACACAAATGGCTTTCTACTTATTCTTGATCAAACGGTAAGTCTTTATGAAAACTATGGTGATGAAATTCACTTGCTATTTCGGGTGTGATAGGCTCCGTGTAATTGAATTTCAGGCAAAATCACCTTGCCTCATTACCAAATAGCCAAAATGCGGTTATGTCTAATGGCATTTTAATTCTCAACTTTGATTTTCTGACCAGCACCTAACAAATCTGAATACCATTGCAGCCCCTTTACTTTTTATTTATGACTTGTTTATTGATGAACAGAATTTTTAATGAGTATTTTGTTCATCTTTTCAATTTGGCTGCAGAATATTATCGAAATGACCTTCAGTTTTTCGTTTCGGCATTGATATCATTGATCAATGAGGATAGTCAGTACACTCTTTTCTTTATTATTAAATGAAATTGAAATGTATGACCATTTGAGGAAAATATTGAAGATATTCCGCGTACTGCTAATAATTCGTTAAAACTACGAAAATTTTACGCCGACTACATTCGGAGAGACGCTTTTAAAATATTGACTATTTGAAGCAATATTTTATTTTCATATGAACATATATTTAATACATTG